>NW_026845477.1:124508610-124718945 GCF_025583915.1 Anolis sagrei ordinatus | reverse complement strand
GCACCAACAGGGACACACTCCCCCTGTCGAGCTCCCGGCGCAGATCATCCACTAAGGCGACCAAGGCTGTCGAGGTCCTGAACCGGCCTAAAGCCAGACTGTGCCGGATCTAGATAATCCGTGTCTACCAAGAATACCTGGAGTTGTAAGGCCACCACACGTTCCAAGATTTTGCCCAAAAAGGGGAGATTGGAAACTGGCCGATAGTTGTCGAATTGAGTGGGGTCCAGTGATGGTTTTTTCAACAGCGGTTTTATTATAGCTTGTTTTAAGCTTGCTGGAATGATGCCTTCCCAAAGGGAGGCATTAACCACCACCTTCACCCACTCGGCCCTTGAGGCATCACCTGCGGCAATACCTTCTCTCCAAAGCCGCCCTCTGCCAAGGGAGGGGAATCTTCATTCAGAGTTTGGTTAGAAGGGTGTCACTGATTTCCATATTTCAGTCTTGCACATGAATACTACAAAGGAGTGGCAAATATAGTAGAATAATAAGGAGATACACCCAGCCAGTCCCCAGTATAACTGACTGGAACTCAATGAGATGCAAATTTTCATTTACCTTGTCAGAATGATAAGTAAAACAAAAATAGAGCCCAAAATACATTGGATACACTTGAGGTTTTGATGGCGCACTTAATATTCAACTGATGCCTTTGCTCCTCAATCCATTGACCTGGTTGGGGATGGAAAATAGCAATACTGGTTCCTGCACACTGTGGAACACAGAAAAGCCTTTGAAAACAAGCCGACTTAGGCCCCTTCCTTCCACACAGCTGAATAAAATCCCACATTTTCTACTTTGAACTGGAATATATGGCAGTGTGGACTCAAATATCCCAGTTCGAAGAAGATATTGTGGGATTTTTTGCCTTGATATTTTGGGTTATATGTCTTTGTGGAAAGGCCCCCAGAGGCACCACCACAAAATATACCGAGCAACAATAGTACCCCTGATAACCTCCTACTAGGAAAAGCATTGAAGTATTTTCCAAGGTAGTTTGCTCAGTCCTGAGGTGTGCAGTGTCTCTAAAAAAGAGTCACAACAACTCTTATTTCCGAGGAAAGTAACACCAGAGAATCAGGTAGCTCTTGATGGGAAGGAACGGAAGAGGGGGAAACTGGCAGGAGGGAAGATGGAAGGAAAAGGAAAAGGAGGAAGAAAGGTGGAAGAAAAACAAGAAAGGAAGAGGGGGAAAAAAAAGAAAAGAACGAGAGAGGAAAGAAAAAAAGGAACATTTATTTATTTATTTACAGCATTTACATTCCACCCTTTTCACCCCGAAGGGGACTCAGGGCAGATCACAGCACAGACATACAAGGCAAACATTCAATGTCATTATACAGACGAGGCAGATGACAGACAGAGATATTTAGCGGCATTTCCCTTTGTACAGAAGTGTTTATAATAATATGCTTATAACTGTATTTATGTTTGTATTGGTTGCCCTTAGGCTGGAGCGGCCTAGCTGTTAGGAATGTGTTACCATGGAAACGAGGCAGAAGAGGAGGTGGGAGGAGCTTAGAGAGTTAAGGTTTTTGAAAAGTGACAGTTAGAGTCAGTCAGGGTTTTAGGCTCAGGGAAGAGCAGGTCAGGATTGAGACTCTGAGAAGTGAAGAGTCAGGTTTCGGTGTTCGTGAGTAGTGGAGATTTCTTCAGTTGGGAAGCTGAAGGGGAAAATCTTGTTAGTTGCTTTAGTTGGAGAGAACTAGCAGAGGCTTGTTGGGATCGCTAGTCGGGAGAAGACTAGAGATCTGTCGTTTGATCGAGGATGGATCAAACGGGGGGACTGTTCACTGCAGGGAACACTGGTTGATGAGGTGCTTCACCACAGCAAGAGTTCATGGGTTGTAACATCGAGGGTCTGAGTTGTATCGCAACCAAGTTACATGTAACCTTCAATTGTTTGCCAGGCTTGACATCATCGTGCTGCAACCATGCGCTTTGTTTAAAAATGGACTTGTTCTCATTGGTTTTTGGGGCTGCCTCATCTCCATTGATTCTGCGTTCATGTACCCAATCTCCCAAAATTGCCTCACAACACAAACAGGGTGGCATCCAGTGGTATTAATACCAGAACCTTTTACGGATCGGTGGCTCCTCTCTCCTAAGCCTAAGGGTCTTCCTCACTAATTGCTGGCGATCTTTTACCACCTGGTAGCCGTCTCTTTACGGGGGGGAAAAGAGAGAGAAGAGAGGGGGGGGGGAAGGGGGGGAGGAGAGGGGGAGAAGGAGAAGGAGGAGGAGGGAGAAAGGAAGAAAGAGAAGGGAGGAAAGGAAGGAGAAGAGAGAGGGAGGAAGAGGGAGAGAGGAAGGAGAGAGGGAAAAAGAGAGGAAAGAAGGAAAAGGAAAGGAAAGAGGAAGAAGAAAGGAGGAAAAGGAAAGGAAAAAGGCTATATTGGAGAGGAAAGTCATGCCTTTCCCAAAAGAAGAACTTTGAGTAATCTAAGATAAGCTTTAGACAGATCGACCAGCTTTCCTTATTTTTGACAACAATGGTCATTTGTTTAGATGGATCATGCCTGTTAGAAAATTTGAGGAAATGGCAATTAGCGTCTTGAAGGTACATCACCATTAAAATAAACTCCATAATCTGTCCCAAAATCTAATTATGTTATAGATCAACTGATAGATGTGGTGACTTTAAAACACTCTTCTACGCAGCTAAAGACCTAAGTTTTTATTATGCCTTTAGGTTTTCCTAGAAGTTTGCAAAGAGCAAGAACAAGTTGATGCCGACACAGTTCTGGATACAGCTTTTGAATGGAAGCACCTACAGGAGGCCGATCCCTAAGTTGGTAACAACTTGACACAGTCAAAGAAACAACTCTGCCTTTCAGGAAGATCACATCTAGTTTATATCCTAGGCTGGAAGCCCCAAGGAAGAGGACAATACAGTTGATACCTATTCCTCTATATTGTAAAAGATATATGTATGACTAACACCCTTATTAGTCACATTGTAATATTTGTGGACACTTTGAATTTTATTGGGGACAGCTAATTCTCTGACACCAGAAGTGATTTGCAGTTTTTCAAGTCACTTCTGACATGAAAAAAAATGGGGAAAGGTGCTTTTTCAGCTTTCTTTCATTCTAAAGAAGGAAAATGAATTGGAGTGGAAGAAATAGAAATTCATGAATATTTTAAAATGTATCATGAAAAGTTATGACTGAAATGGTGCAATTGTCATCCATTTGAAAAGTACAGATGCCTTATCTTGTTCTAATAAAACCAATGTACCCTGTGTTAAGAGATAGATCACTTACGTATTTTAGCTACTCAAACATTCCCTCTTGACTCCTCTAAGAGGTTTTTTTTTTCAAACAGACAAAAACTAAGCTATTAAGATATAAACCATCAACACTATTGCTGTGACCTAAGGTATAGACCAAGGGTCCACAAACTTTTAAAACAGAGGGCCAGGTCACAGTCCCTCAAACTATTGGAGGGCCGGATTATAATTTGAAAAAAAAAATCAGTGAATTCCTATGCACGCTGCACATATCTTATTTGTAATGCAAAAAACACTTAAAAACAATACGATAATTGAAATGAAGAACAGTTTTAACAAATATAAACAAATATTTCAACGGGAAGTGTGGACCTGCTTTTGGCTGATGAGATAGGATTGTTTTTGTTGTTGTGTGCTTTCAAGTCATTTCAGACTTAGGTTGACCTTGAGCGAAGGCTGGGTAAATGACCTTGGAGGGCCGTATCTGGCCCCCGGGCCTTAGTTTGAGGACCCCTGATCTAACTTGATGATTACTTCATCCTTCTCCTCAGTCTATTTGGATTAAAGCTACAGGAATCTAAATCCCATGTCCACTTTGCCAACTTTAGGATCAGAAGTGACATGGGATAAGCATAGACAACGAAGGACAGCACAAGATCTGTTGCTGCCTGAAGCAAAAGTGCTAATGACAACACTTTCCCATCTTTAAGCCAAGGTGCATTATGCTTAAAGACAGTCAAGGTATTTGATACGTGAACGGGACAATCTCACGAGCATCATTCCCATTTCTGGCAGTAGAAATATAACAAGACTAATAGATTAAAACAACTTGATTTGTGGCATGCCAACTCAGCTGCCCAAAGCAAAATCAATTATACTTTTTTCAAAATGTATTTAATTTTTTTAAAAAAACCCACTTTCCTTCAAACTTACAGGATTAAGAATTATCATTAAAATTTCAATATTCAGTTATAATAACGCAGCAAAAGATTTATTTTGTAATTTGTGATAATCAACACAATAATGCAGTATTAACTATGAACAATATTAGCAGTATTCATTTTTTGTTCATTCTTTGGTGCTGGTCATCGACCATAATAAATAAATATATATAATTTCAGCAATATGAATTAAATATCCTGTTTTTTAAAAAATAAATAAATGATATACTGTTTAAACTACAACTGTCTTGTGTTTCTTTACACAGAATCCATTCCTCTAATTTCCATTGTTTCTGATTCTGAGTTTTCAATATTTTTTCTGCCATGGAGGAGGACCTTCTCCTATGGGCTATTTTGTTCCATTTGGGATACAGATAGATTAGGATGCAAAGGTGCCATGTCTCACCATTAGACACATTCCACAAATCTCTCAATATCTGGGAACGGGAGAGGCGGAGGAGAATTTTCTCTGTAGGTAGAGGGAAGCAGGGCTACCAATCCTGCTGGCAAGACTCCCAGAGGCTAGATCCTTTGTGGTTAATATCTCTTCAGAAATGTGATTCCTTGCATGATAAATTTGAAGGTGCTTCTGTTCTAGTCACAGTATGTGCTTCTTCAGGGACTATTATGGGGGTGAGATTCTTCCTTTCACTGCTGGCCAAGCTTTCACCAGTTTAGTCAGTGGATTAGAAGCCTTGTGATGGTGACCATTTTGATGGCTTTGGGTTAGGGCAGTGTTTTTCAACCTTCCTAATGCTGCGACCCCTTAATACAGTTGTGACCCCCAACCATAAAATTATTTTCACTGCTATTTCTTAACTGTAGCTTTGCTACTATTATGAATAGTAATGAATAGTAACAGTGCTCCATGCAGTCATGCCAGCCACATGACCTTGGAGAAATGGAGATGAGCACCATACCCCAGAGTCAGACATGACTGGACTTAATGTCAGGGGACAACCTTTACCTTTACCTTATGAATAGTAATATAAATGTCTAATATGCAGGATGTATTTTCATTCACTGGACCAAATTTGGCACAAATACCTGATATGCCCAAATTTGAATTTTGGTGGAATTGGGGGAGGAATTGATTTTGTCATTTGGGAGTTGTAGTTGCTGGGATATATAGCTAACCTACAATCAAAGAGCATTCTGAATGCTCTTTGATGGAATTGAGCCAGAACTCCCATGACCAACAGAAAATGCTGGAAAACCTTGAGTTTTGGAGTTGTAGTTCACCTATATCCATAGAGCACTGTGGACTCAAACAATGATGGATCTGGACCAAACTTGGCATGAATACTCTCTATGCCCAAATGTGAACACTGGTGGAGTTTGGGGAAAATAGACCTTGACATTTGGAAGTTGTAGTTGCTGGGATTTATAGTTCACCTACAATCAAAGAGCATTCTGAACCCCATAGACTATAGAATTGGGCCAAACTTCCCACACAGAACTCCCATGCCTTGAAGGGACTCGCTGTCGTGAACCTCCCTCCAGCCTTGCACGCTCTTCCTTGCCTACACATGTACAGTTTTAAATATAGTCCGTATGTGCTGCACTAGAAACTGTAACACTACCCCAAAGCGATATATGGTCATATTGAAAAATATGGTCTGATTTAACATATTTCCGACCAAACCTTTTGATATTGCATTGCTGTTTACAATAAAAATTTACAGGAAAAATGCTGGATTGCATCCAAATTTAGGCAGACATTTATTTATTTATTTATTTATTTATCGTGTCAGAAGCAAATTGAGAATACAGTTATGATGTATGGAAAACCACAAACAAAGGTAGAAAGACATAACATTTAAGAGCAGGGTTTGCCTGCCAAATATATAATAGATTGTGTGTGTTGAAACTCAGCAAAAATTATAGTGAATTCACAAATGCTATAATAATTGTTAACAAGGAATGTACATGCATTTTGAATTAACATTTGGTGAATCATAGAATCATAGAGTTGGAAGAGACCTCATGGGCCATCCAGTCCAAGAAGCAGGAATATTGCATTCAAAGCACCCCTGACAGATGGCCATCCAGCCTCTACTCCACTGTCCATCCAGAACTCTACTCCACTGTCATGCTGGCCACATGACTTGGAGGCATCTATGGACAACGCGGGCTCTTCGGCTTAGAAATGGAGATGAGCACCATCCCCCAAAGTCAGACTCAACTAGACTTAATGTCAGGGGAAACCTTGACCTTTACTCCACTGTATCTCTGCATGTAATGCATAGTTGATAATTGACGATAATAATCTCCAGTAATGATAGTTTCGATTACCAAAAGAAAGTAGATTGTAGTGGATTTATTACATTATTTGTATATGTACTTGTATATTAATGAATAGTAAGTAATTCAGAATGGCTTGAGGTACAGGTACATTTCAGGTACATTTCAGCTGAGCCAGGCAAGAGTACGTTTTACAAGATATTGACATGATGCTTATGCTAGCCTTACCTGCATTACTATAGATTATGTTTAGATGATATAAAATAAAAGAGAAAAGGGGACTACAACATTGTCCCTCAATTAATATATGGCTTCATTAAAAAAATATTATCAAATTGAGATGTTAACGTAGATCAAAAATTAAAATGTATATTTTATTATACTTACATTGTAATGTTTAAGTTATGTTTTAACTGATGTGGAGGTGCCATTTTAAGCCGCCCTGAGTCCCTCTTGGGTTAGAGAAAGGCGGGATATAAATAAGGAAAATAAATAAATAAATATTCCATTACTGATTTGCATCAAAATTATTTCAAGAGAAGCTTTTTTAAAAAAAACAAACATAAAATATACATTCTGTGTATTTTAGTTAATGGTACGTCACCAGTTAAACTTTACAGTGTTTGACTCCTGGGTCACCAATATAACAACTGATTCAAGATTAGTTTATCATTTGATTGTCACATGAACATCATAGCAGAAAACTGTAATAAACCTTGAAGGAAATTGGACAAGTTGCTCATAAACAAACTTATCTTGGCAGAAGTGAGTAAAAATTTGTACTTCAGATTCTAAGAGAATGTCATAAAAACCTCTTCTTATAATTTTGTACAAAATGGTACTCCAAAAATAGAGATATAAACAAAAGGTCAAGAGTGGATTGAAAACAGGCACAAATAAGGGTTTTTTCTCTCCAAGAAATCTTTCTCATACAACAGGGTTGTTGCATACCTTCAAGTTGTTTCTGATTTATGGCAACCTTAAGACAACCACGTTATGGTATTTCCTAGTGCTGAAAGTTTTTAACTTGTCCAAGATAACCCAAGTTGGTTCTCATGACTGAGCAGAAAACTGAACGCTTGTCTCTGGAATCGTAACAAACTCTACAGCACTCAATACCAAAAACTTTCTGATGCCATAACATTGATAGAAAGCCTGTGGAAAATCAATAAAAATCAATACCCATGGTAGTATCTTGCTTAGGGAGTAGATGTTGTTCACTAATCTTGTAGATCTGGACATAGTCAATAACGATACAACAGAAAATCACAAATCCTCCTTAATTGTATAGTGGCTTTTTTCGACTATAATTATCAAGCAAAACAGAAACAAAAGCATTGGAAATGTTCATTTAAAAAAGTAAGTCATGCACTAGTAACAATACCATTAGGAATTTTTGAAGTATTTATAACATTAATAATAAGGCAAAAAGATAGATTACTGTTGATGTGGGCATCAAATTATCATCTTCACCAAGCATGCAAAACAGGAAAAAATATCGCCTCTTGAAAAACCTGAGAAATGATGCTATTGAAAGCAGAATAGATCAGAAAACAACCCGATCCCCTTGAGATCGTTCCCAACTAAGTGTTCCATTCAGCGTTCCAAAATTGCTATCTTCCTCTTCTTGTTCTCTGACAAGTTCCACAAATACCTAAAACAAGTAAGAACTGAGTGAATACATGAAGTCCAGCTGCCTTGTACCGAATGTTATTCAACCATGAATCACAGGTTCTGACAGCAGAAGTTATTTTTAATACAGAACTTGAGGTGCATTTCAGAAAATACTTCACACCATTGCGATGAAATCTCAACAAAACTGACAAAAATGTGAATTCAGATAATAATTTACTTTCTATATCCAAATATAGATTTGAAGCCTATGGGCAAAATTCTTCAGGGATGTAATTTACATACAGTATTTAAAATGATTGTTTTATTGCTTATGGATGTATTGTTTTAATTTGATTTATGTTTAATTGTAGTGTATAATTGTAATTGTTTGTACTGGCATTGAATTTTTGCCATGACTTGCGTGTAAACTGCTTTGAGTCCCCCTAGGGGTGAGAAAAGCGGTATACAAATACTGTAAATAAATAAAATAATTAAAAGGCTCTCAGTTACCTGTTCCAGTGTTGCTTGAGAGAAGCTGTATTCTTCGATGTTAAAGGCATGTTTTGCTGTTACAATGGTGAGAAAGAATGTGTTAGCTCTCCATGGAAGGAATCGAAATGGTTGAATGTGAACTTTAAAACTACATGTCTAGAATCACATTCTTGATATATGCATATGTAACTTGCAAATTAAGTACACATATATCTACTTTTGGATGATGAGCTAGCAAGAATTCACTACATCTAGCTGTTTACCCAATGTGGCTGCCAGGCTCTCAAGGATACTGCTCTGGCTATGCAATGGTCAAGGGGAAAGAAGGGAAGGTGACCTTCAGGTCACCAGTGGCTCTCCAGAGATCCAGGAGAGCATTGCTCTTTCTCTGGTGCTCACCTGCTCCCGGACACTACCTGGCCACTTCTCCTCTCCCTCATTTCAGTCAGCCAAACAGCCATGGCAAGATCCCAGGTCTCAAAACCACCACTGGGATGGATGCCCAGAGAGGATCCCCATTGCAATTCTTCCTTGCATTGGAGATGGCTGGTGGAAGCAGGATGAAAACATCAGCCCACTGCACCCCAAGTTGCTCAGAGAACAGACCCCTGGTCTTTCCTAGTAGCTGCTGCCTGTTGAAACTGGATTAGGGTTATGATTGTGGTAATCATGAGTATATACATATCAGTTATGGATCTGAAACTCTATGTTACCAATGCTTAACTGCAGCCAGAAAGATCCCTACAAACTTTCATAGGTATCATAATGGTTTCCACATTCCACTTTCATAGCTATACAAGGACCCCATTGCCTCTAACATCGCAATGACTGGGAGAGCAGAACCCCAGTGGTGCAATGGGTTAAATCCTTGTGCCGACAGGACTCCTGACCAAAAGGATGTCAGTTAGAATCCGAGGAGCAGGGTGAGCTCCCATCTGTCAAATCTAGCTTCTCATGCAGCGATATGAGAGAAGCCTCCCATAGGATGGTAAAACATCCAGGCATCCCCTGGGCAACGTCCTTGCAGACGGCCAATTCTCTCACACTAGAAGCAATTTTCAGTTTCTCAAGTTGCTTCTGTATGCTTTGCTAGCACAGACTGCACTATAAGCTTCTGGAACATTGTAAGTATTGTACCAGTTAAACAATTATAAGAAATGAAAGGAAATCATTCCAGAGCCTCTTAAGCTTTGCCTGTACATCCTTAAAGAACTGAAATTTGATTGATTTCACTGTGCCTGATGAGAGCAAATCAGTTGGAGCACAGCCCAAAAAGTAAACTTAACATAGCATGGTGATTAGAAAACATATTCTTGGATAAACGAATGTGTTTATATAGAATCATGTATGAGATGGCACAAAGGTGTGGATGAGTCTTGACAGAGTGAATTCTGACCATGAGGAGGTTGGGAGAGAAAACTGAAAATCTGATGAAGAAGGTTCCACAATCTATTAATATTTATTTATTGTTATGATGTTTATTTTCTCTCCAACAGGAAGACTCAAATTGGGTTACATTAAAAGCCTTTCAGTACAGTTTAAAATATACAAATATACAGAGACTAAAACAGAATTGAATATAAATAGTATTTAAGAATTCAGTTAAAATTCATTTTAAAAAGTCAGGTAACTGAGCAGACTGTTGCCTCACCTTCCTCCAGTTCAGAAAAAGATTCTGCAAGCGAGTGGACATCTTCCTTTGGAACTTTATAGGCCAAAATTAAAGAAAAACTACAGAAGACACAAAAGAGATGTAAGTCCACGACGTGCCATGGCTTAAATTAAACATAGATTATATATATTTGCATAACATCAACAGGTGTTATGGGCTTGTTCTCTGGTATGCCATGGGAAAAAATACAAACAGTACAAACAGTACAAATTTTAGGCATATATTCCCCCTTTTCTTTCTATTTATACTGGAAATATAATAATAACTGAGCCTGACTTTTTATCTGAACATAATAGATGCTTTAGCAATGTTAAGTGTGGAACTGATGGAGATGCAAGGACCTTTAATGGATGAATGTTAACAAATATAACAAATTCTATACACACAAAATGTATGGAATTTGTTATATTTGCTAATTTTTGTCAATGTTTTCAACACATGTCTTTTAAGCATGTGCCATTCTCTATGTGCTATTTTGTTGAAGCTGGACCAAACTTGGCACACATACCTACCATGCCAAACTTAACATACTGGTGGGCTTTGGGGGAGAGGGTTGCCCTAGACTGATGGAAGTTGTAGTCAACCCATATTCAGAGAGCACTATGAAACACAGAAAAGGTGGATCTGCACCAAACGTGGCACCCCCCCCCCCCATCATGACAAAGTGATAATACTAGCGATACCTGAGACAGGTTGATCAAGGATGGTGGCAGCTGTAGTTCACCTACATACAAATATCTCTTTATATCCTACATCAAGAGAACCATGTGTATCTCTAATGGGACCATTAAAAAATCCAAAACCAAAAGATGACTACTTCTAATGCATTTCTTTACAAATGCAAAGGGCTGTGAGTGGATAGGAAGGAAAGTAGTGTGATGTATGACTCACATATGGGATCTTTTGTTTAAATAAGTAACGGTAACAATTAAACCATTGAAAGACTGTGTGTGTGTGTGTAAAATTCCTATTTAAAGCCTGAATATTTTGATTGCTGACTTTTACCTTTTCTGATGAATTGCATTTGGAAACATGTGGAAAATCTTCCTTTGAATACACTCCTTCTGCAACATATTTGGCACTTCTTTTAATTTTATTTCTAAGAAATAACCTTTGCCAAATTTACTCTTCAGATGTTGAACTGTTCCGATACACCTATCCGTTATTTGGGGGTGGAGAGAAGAAGAGGAAAGTCGATTCAGTTTCAAAATCCTAATGACATTTTAATTTTTTTTAAAAAAAAAACAAGCTTATTTACTTGACACACTGAAAAGAATACCTTAACTTTCCAGACACCAGGATAGCTACTCGATCACATATAGCCTCGGCTTCCGCCATATAATGAGTTGTCAGAATAGCTGCTCTCTGTTTACTTTTAAACGCTGCTCGGATTGCTTTCCTATAAAATGTAATGAAACACTAGATGAAAAATGGGTTGGCTACTTCGGTATGGCTGCCTTTAAGGGATGTAAGACCCATTGCTAGACTTTCCACAAAAAAGAAGATTTGATTATGCAAGAAGTTTGGCTCAAACCCTTTTAACTCACCCAAATACCTTTATACTGTTATAGGGGAAAAAATAGCCAAATCCTAAACCCTGGAATAGTAATTCATACAAAACTGGGGCATTTCGACAGTTCATTTGTACAACTTGTACTCCATACACAAGGCTGAACAGAAACCATAAAGATGTTTTGTTCTGTTAAAGTAGATAATCCAGAAGAGGGATAAACACTGGAAGTAGTTCCACTGCTATCTAAAACATGCCATTAGTTTTAACAATAGACTGGAAACTAGTATTAACTTGCTTGTTCATGTAGAGCAGAGGTTCCCAAGCTGTGGTCCGTGGACCACCAGTGGTCCCCAAGAACTAAAATATGGTCCGTGACCTCACCGTTACTACACCATTGCAACGAGAGTTATTGATTTCATGAAACCTTCTTATAGTGCCGAGGCAACAGGGACGTTGGGAGAGGAGAGTCTGACTACCCACGAAAGGCACAACAACCCTTCTGACTGGTTGCTTCTCCTCCTTCGTCCCCCTGAGCGGAGCCATTCCATGTGGTGCCTGAAAGCAGGGGCACCTTGGTGTCTTCATTTTTAGGTCTGTTCCTGGGGTTATTTGGGGTGCTGATTCAGAAAATTGCATTGGATATACCACATCAGTTCTAAATTATTAAATGTGGTTTTCTGTGGGCGACTGGATGGCATATGTTCTGTATCAGAAGCTAGAGCTGATGTTATCTATCCAATGCCATTTTCTGAATCAGCACTCCAAATAACTAAACCAAATCTAAAGTTGACCAAAAAAAATGATTCGTAATCCTTTTGGTACTAATATTGGAGAGTGGTCCCTGGTCAAAGTCCCTGGTAAAAAAAAAAATGTTGGGAACCACTGATGTAGAGGTTGCAAAATCAGATGTTAACGTCTCATGTGTTTGTATTTGAGACTGGACAGAGACAGGCCCGTAGCCAGGATTTTGAGTTTGATTGGGGGGGGGGGGGCTGAGGGTCTACCCTAGCAAACCTTTTGTATCGTTATCCCAATACCCCCATGCATATGGGATATATTGAGCATGGTGATCAGATCATGATATGAATAAACATAACAGTTTAAATAATGTACCGGTAAGGCCTTCTCGTGGACCAACATGAGAATTGGGGGGGGGGGGAGGGCTGAAGCCCCTCAAGCCCCCCTCCCCTGGCTACATGCCTAAGCAGAGGCAACATCCATTTGCCTCACTACATTTTAAAGAAAATTGATGGAATTGCTACTGTGATTCCTTTGGGCTGAACTGTTCAATTGTGAGGCTATAAAACACCAACGGTCATACCCCCTCTAGCAATTGGCAGTTAACATTCCTACTCTGCAGCCATGGATAGAATATAGTTGTAATGTATGGTCTGCAAGACTATTAACAAAAGTGAGCACACATCTTTCACGTTCAAGGAAAAATTGAGAGTGGCACGTTATTTATGTATTTCTTTATGGGAATTATGTATTACACTCTGTACACAATTAAAAAGGCCCATAAGGATGTATTAGTGCATAGGAAAATTGTACAGAAGATATATAGCAAAACAACATGAAAGAAAGTGCATTCTTTTGGAAAACCACTCCTGGTTGTCAGCTAATCTTTATTATGGCCCACTTTTTCCTCAACACTGATGTCTTTTAACAGTGGCCTGGATGATTACAAGGCACAGACGAAGAAAAAACATGTGGATCAAAACAAAAAAGTGGTTTAAAACAGTATTAAATTTTTCAATAGAAGTAAAATCATTTAAATAAAAGCAAAGAACAAAGCACACCAACAAAGAGCTTTTTTTGTAAGTCAGCTATTACTTTTGTCTCAGGGAATATTTTTTAAGTGTTTCTCAATGTGAATTAGGAAAAGACACACACAAATATGCATTTTTCTCTTCTCTTCTTGAGGCACCGCATTCTATTCCACAAGCCATGAGGGTTTCTATTTCCTACAAGCATTTTTTTTTTTGCCCAAAGATGCAAAGGATAATTACTTGCTACTCACTTTTCAGCTGAGAAAGCAGTTTCAGCAAATCAAAAAAATTAAAATAAAGATATTTGCAAGGGTTCTTTAGGCATCCTTAGAGGTTTTCTTAAATATTTTTTTCAGCATCCCCAAACCACAGAGTTAATTCTAGTCTTCTGATACATTTATATTTTTTTGTTGGTGGTACTGTTTGGTGGTAGAAGCCCAAACCAAGGGCAAACTTATATCAAAAGGAGAAATAATTCTTTACTTACAATAAAAGTATTATAGACATTCACCAAGATACTGTTTACAGGATACAGGCTCCACAGCATTTTGTACTTACCACAACTGCTGTATTCCTACAGGATCCATTCCAGTGGACGGCTCATCTAGCAGAGTAACATAGGGGTTGCCAAACATACTTAAGGCAAAACATAACTAAAGGATAAAGAAATAAAAAAGGAAAAGTGAATATGCATAACATTGCACATGCTATCAATATCACTTCCTGAAACATTCCTTTGGTAAGCCGCCCTGAATCCCCCACTGGGGTGAGAAGGGCGGGGTATAAATGTAGAATAATAATAATAATAATAATAATAATAATAATAATAATAATAATACCTTTCGTTTGATCCCTGCTCCAAGATTCTTTGTGGTTTGCTGCAGATGTTCCTTAAGATCAAGTGCATTGGAAATGCTGCAGAAAAGCAAATAACATATTTTTCTTGTCTTGAAAGTTGTGTCACTGTAGTGTCAAATATGGAAGCATTCTAAGAGATCATCCTGAAATAGCTGTATGTTTTAACAAAAAAATGCACATTTCCATACCTAAATTCAGTCTCATGTCATTTACCTATTAGGAGATAATACAAGATGAATGGTATCCACTAAGGAGAGAGGTCATGCGGTTGTAGATTTACAACTAATTAATATATTCTTTTATTTTAAGACCAATGTGCACAGAAAGGAACCGGCTCCATATTTTATTTTCATAATTTCTATTTCCCCACCCCATATAGCAGTGGATCTCAACCTGTGGGCCGCAGCACAGTTGTGTGCTGCAAGAATGAAAATCTGGTCTGCGAACCTCCTTTCTCTTAATTTAATTGTTTTATTTATTTTATTTCCACTCCTTTCCTCAGAGCTAACCAGTCCCACCCTTTTTGGTACTAATGTTGGAGAGTGGTCCCTGGTCAAAGTGGTCCCCATTCAAGTGGGCCTTGGTCAAAGTGGGCCCTGGTCAAAAAAGGGTTGGGAGCCACTGCTATATAGAAATCTCACCTACCTTGAGCTGGGTCACCTAGCGAAGTCTCTCAGATTCAATCACTAAATGGAAAATCAACATTTATGCAAATTGTACTGATTTAATGGGTCTATTCTAGTTGAGACTAGAAAATAGGTTTAGACAATTTTTCATTGTATTTTAAAAGATTCAAACTATCAACCATTTCCAGGAAATTCACATCACATTAAAAGAACAAATGTCTAATGAAAATGGAGTGCTTAAAATCGGATATTTACCATTTTATTACTTCAGCTATATCACTGGCACTTATTCCTTTAATGGTACCATAAATTTCAAAATGCTCTTGCAATGTGATGTTGGGCCATAGAGAGTTTGTTTGTGGACAGTATCCCATAAATCTCATGGCATCATTGTCGTTATTTCCAGCCTCAGAATGATCATCTATCAGCACCTGTGGATACATGAGTCCTTACTCAATATTTTATATGACAATTGCTATTAACAACACTTAAACTGGCTCATATGAATAGGTCAATTAAAACAAGAACAAAAACATTAGTTCAGGAATTAAAGGTAAAGGTTTCCCCTGACATTAAGTCCACTTGTATCCGACTCTGGGGTGATGGTGCTCATCTCCATTTCTAAGCCAAAGAGCCGGCGTTATCCATAGACACCTCCAAGGTCATGGGGCTGGCATGGCTGTATAGAGCACTGTTACATTCCTGCTGGAGTGGTACCTATTGATCTACTCACATTTGCATGTTTTGGAATTGCTAGGTTTGCAGAAGCTGGGGCTAACAGCGGGAGCTCACCCCACTCACTGGTTTTGAACCACCAACCTTTTATTCAGCAAGTTTTTCAGCTAAGTGGTTTAACCCGCTGCCCCACCAGGGGAATTAGCAATTTTTAAAATCAGGAACAGTCTGAGATAGCCCTCTCATGTAGTATGGCAAATCACAATATATGGATGGCTAACTGGCTGTAAGGCCACAATCTGATTTACACTTCTAAATCATGTTTAATTAAAGAGTATATCATTAGGAGCCTAAATATACCCTAAAGGCACTGAATCCCCTCTGATCGTGGAAGCCAAGCAGGGTCAGCCATAGTTAGCATTGGATGGGAAACTTCCAACTTGTATCAAGTGTTATAGGCACAGGAAAGAACTGTCAAAACCACCTCTGAGAATTTGTTGTCTAATAAAACCTTGTGAGCTTCCCTTTGTGTGTACACATGGAAATGAGAGACTTCTACCAGTTCCAAAAACATGTTAGTTCCTTATAGTTCTTCCAACCCACCCTAGAAAAAATAGTCTTTATGTTTTTGCATGTATTTTCAATAGGGTACATAATAAATGCATGCCATGTAAATGTGAGCTTTTTAGAAATACATGTTATGTTTTTGAGTATTTTTCAAATGTGCGCATGATGCTCTCTCTCTCTCTCTCTCTCTCTCTATATATATATATATATATATTGAGTGAAAGAAAAAGCATACAGGGTGAAAAAAAATACATACTGAAATATAAAAATAAAATACCTATAACAATTATGATATGTACAAACAAAAACCAAGCAGAAAAGGGAAATAAGATCGTGATTCCACCACCTAGGTCTTCTGTCACAACTCACTGTGATGCTTATGCCCGCTGGTACATACCCTTGTAAATCCATTAAATCCACATATATATTCCTCTTGCAGCTACCTTAAAATCCACTTTTGCCTTTCTTTGAAAATATATAAATGCCAGCCTCCACTTATTTGGAAACTCTTCATTATTTTTTATCTCATAGTCCATTAGACAGCTTAGTAAAGGTAAAGGTTTCCCTTGACATTAAGTCCAGTCATGTCCGACTCTGGAGGGTGGTGCTCATCTCCATTTCTAAGTCAAAGAGCTGGTGTTGTCTGTAGACAGCTCCAAGGTCATGTGGCCGGCATGACTGCATGGACAGCTTGGGCATTTGTATATATTCAAAAAGCTTTTCAGTCTGATCTTTCTTATCTTAACTTTCCAGGATTTAGCTATTATTATTCTGGCTGCGACAAAACTGTATTGACAAATTTATCACCTTGACCAAGCCCCCTCCCTAAATAATCCCATTCCTAGATTTTTCTTAACCTTATTAGTAATCATTTTGTTTCCTTAACAATACTCTTCCAAAATTATTGTACAATTGAAACCAACCACCAAACATGAAAAAACGTACCCCTCTGCTCTTTGCATCGCCAACACTCCCATCAAAGAGATCTATCCAGTTTTGCTAACATCAATGGAGTTATATAACTTTCATATGCTACTTAATACACTTTTCTCTATCTTTCTGACTTCCTTTGCACATTGCAAGGCCAGAAATCAACACATTTCCAAATACACGTTGTATTCATTGTTGTTCTGTGTTTGAGAGATAAAGTGATGAAAGAGATAGAGTAAAGGGAAATAGGATAGGAGATAGGAGAGAATGCCTCTAGAACATGGCCATACAATCCAAAGAAAAAAAAAACCTACAACAACCCAGATAGAAACCTTTTCACAAGTGCCAACATAGAACGTTATTTTGTCCGCGTGAGGTCTTTGCATGTCCTGTGTAAAGTCCTTGAAGTAGCATCTTCAAAATATTATATTTTAGTTCTGTTAACTTAGACTTATGATTATTCTTTGATTCTATGAAATCTATTCTGGACAATGACTCCTATAGTGGTTAATGAGGAAAGGTGAAAGGAAAAGGGGTTAGAAAGGCTGGATACCTGGCCTGAGGTTGGTTCCACTTCTCCGGCCAGAATATTAATCAGTGTGCTTTTCCCAGCTCCATTGGGACCTAGCACTCCCAGGATTTCCCCTGAAAGGAAAAAAGGAAGCATACCAATTCTGCAGGTTTCATTATTATTTGACTTTGTAAAAGACCAGTGATATGGAAACTAAAGCTAACCTTTTTTCACACAAAGAGAGATATGATTTGCTGCCACTTTCTTTCTTTTTTTCCCCAGAAGAAAATCTGTCTTTTCATCATATTCTTTATGTAAATTGCTGACCAAAATTGCAGGTTTCTAAGAGAATAAAAAAGTACAGCTTAATACAGAATTGGTTTGATTATGGACTACTAATACAAAATTAGTGTGATTATAAAATCCAGAGACATTCCTGGACTCAATCAGTCAGGGCAATATTGATTATCCTCTTTCCAGTTTAGAGGATAATAATAATAATAATAATAATAATAATAATAATAATAATAATAATAATAATAGTGCAGTTTTCTGGCATAGCATATTTCTGCCGCTTCTGTGATTGTCGGAAAGAAAAAAGTTTGGATTATTGATGTCGCCATACCAGGTGACAGCCAAATTTATGAAAAACAACAGGAAACACTCAGCCGTTATCAGGGGCCTAACCATCATCAAATACATACTGGAACATCCAGGTTTTAAGATCCCTGTGGAATAGATCCTGCTTGTGAAAAAACTTGTGCGCACAGAGAAATAGCTATTTCTGGTGTTAATCAGTCAGTGACATTAGTAACTATTTAGTATTCTTTGTGTAAAGCTTAGTTCACCATTCATATTTTCATCTTTAACTTAACGTGGTGTCACACACATGTGAAACGGTAATTTATATGCTCAGAAGCATAAATCAACCTATTATTAGAACCCTGGGGGACTTGCCATTGTACCAATGGTCCCTTTCCCTCCTATTGAGACAGGAAGACATGGGTAAATCTTTGGAAGAAAATAAAATACGGAGTTTCTGTGCGGGATGGAAGCATTAAGAACACTTAATATATAACAAGATATTATCGTGCGGAAAATTGCTGAAATACAATAAGGTCAATTTAGGTCAGAGATCCTCGAACTTTTTAAACAGAGGGCCAGGTCACAATCCTTTAAAACTGTTGGAGGGCCGGATTATAATTTGAAGAAAGCATGAATGAATTCCTATGCAGACTGCACATATCATATTTGTAGTGCAAAAAACATGTAAAAACAATACAATAATTAAAATGAAGAACAATTTTTACCAAATATAAACTTATTAGTATTTGAATGGGAAGTGTGGGCCTGCTTTTGGCTGATGAGATGGGATTGTTGTTGTTGTTGTTATGTGCTGAGCAAGGCCAGGTAAATGACCTTGGAGGGCCATATCTGGCCCCCGGGCCTTAGTTTGAGGACCCCTGATCTAGGTAACAAGGAAAAAATGGGGAGATATTGAAATAGGGAATAAACGAACATTTGTATGTACTAATATCACTTGTGGGTAGGTATTAACTTTAACTACAGTAGAGGAAAGAGGAAAATTACCTCCTCAGTACTCTCACAACTTGCCATATTTTTAACCCTCAGCCTCTCAGCCACAACATCTTCATCATTGTCTTCGTCCAAAGGCACATCTTGGAACTTCCATAGCCGCTGTTTCCCGCGAGTCCTGAAGACAAAGAAGTATGCTCGGTCTCTGCTCGTAAACATATACAAGTAAAAGAAATACCATTGTCTACTAAAAAAAAAAACCAGACCTAGAACAGTGGAAAACTCTGCCTGTAAAACTAAGGCCTCATCTACACATGCTGTGAAATCCAGAACGATGTGGATTATAGGGGGCTGGCTAGAAAAAACACACCCCTAATGTGTACTGCAATGCGCATTCACACAAAAAACACATGTTAAGAGAAAATCAGAAGGAAGTCCAAAAATGGTGACAGTGTGCTGCAGCTGATCAGTGTATGTATGGGAGAAACATGTGCAGCACTAGTGTAAATAGCACCTTACCTGGAAAAATTGGATAAAGTGACAGGATATGCCACTTTCAGGAATGTAAACACACACCTTTTCCTCCCCTCCTCAAGAGGAATAGCTTTTCCCCTTTTGTTTTTGAGTTAGATGATGAGCTCCATTGCTGACTCCTATCAGATGGGCTGTTTCACTTCAGTACATTTCATCCAACAGGGTAAGGAAAAAAAAACATGTTGGATAGATTCGGCATGAGGGTAGCTTTATGGATGCCTCAGGAGCTTTTTCATGGTTCTCAGGGTGTGTGTGGAGACTCTCCCAAGTGGAATGGAATCTCTTTAATCCACATGCTGATCTGGATTATGTGTCTACGTAGAAGCAGCCTAAATTGGCAATCGCCTAACCAGTGCAATTCAAGTCACAGAATTGGTTTATCAAGTGAATTCAAGGTACATTTATACAAAGTGCACCACCAGAAAGCACCTAACTTCCAAAGGTTTCAAAGTTCTGAGATTCCTGAAGTCTCTCACCACTGTTGAAAGAGTAACTATAGGTCTCTCCCTCCCTCCCTCCCTGTTGTTCTTTTCCTTTTCTCCCTTCTGGTTTTGCATAAAACTAGTAAGAACAACTGGAGGCAAGAGCAGTACTTCAATGCTCCTTTCTTCAATTGCGCCAGATGATAAGGGAAGACTGAACAGACGAGGAGTAGGTAAAACTCATACTAGCAAAGTTGATTACATCTAATCCTCCTTCTTTCCCCCAGTCATGGACAAAGCCTAGGAATTTAAAATAATTTACGGTAATTCCCATGCAAATACCTTCCTCCCTGTTGGGAGAAATTGCTTGAGTTTTTGCACATTTTCACTGTTTTAAATTTTAGGACTTTTTGTGAAGAATTGTTTGCAAATTCAATTTTTTCACAAAACTGCCAATATCTTCCACAGAATACATTGTCCTTTGCAAAACATATAATTATTCCTGCATCTGGATTTTCACAAAGATGTTCCGAAATGTGAAAAAAAGAAATGTTAGCATGTTGTGTGATGTGGTAAGATACCCTTTCCAACAATATGCACAATATGTGTATATTTGCTGTTGGATTAAACTGTCCCGCAGAGCCAGGTGCAATGTGTCTTATATTACAGAATTGCTGGGCAATTCTGCCTTGATGTAGTCACTTCAATCATGACTTTTAGAAGGGCAATACAAAAAAAAAACTGACCTGAAAAATGAATCCTGTCTCATTGATTTGCCTCCATATTTCCCTTCAAGATAGCACAGAAGAAAGAGCCAAATCACACAATGAACATAAGGCTAAAAGGAAAGGATGAAAAGCGGTGATGAGTTAAAACAATTTCGCCAAATGTATTTGTAAGGAAACACAACAGGTTCTCAAGATTAATTGGCAGCGTTCTTTTGCAAACTATCAAGATGCATGCCAATTATGAATAACATGTCTAATATAAACAATAACAACCTTTCATTACATGACAAAGTGTATCTTATCTTATCTTATTTATTTATGACATTTATATATATCCCCGAAGGGGACTCAGAGCGGCTTACAAGTAATACACAATACAATGAGCCAGTGCCATAGATTCAGAAGAAGATATATTCTGCTTACCGATACTGCTGATGCCAATAACATTTCTGTACTTTGTTCTCTATTGTGACCAAGCTTGTAGAATCCCTAACACAAGATAGTAAACATTTACTTTAAGAATTCCAATGATTTTTTTACAGGTCATTTTAAATTAAGTTACACAATTATAATTTAAAAACATGTTTTTACATTTTTTTTATTACATTTCGAGAATTTCCTTCTCTCCGGTGCAGGAATAAGCCTAACACAGAAAATTGTGTATTTCCCCTGCCCCAGAAGTCAGAAAAGTCTGGCTGATTCCAACATTATCTCTGAGGTTGTTCTGTTTTTCTTGACACATCAGGAAATGCATTGTGGAGTGATAACTGCCTACATCTTTATCTTTTTTGGGTTCAGCTGTAATGATGGAAAAGTGGCAAAGAAATCTATAGTGGGACTTTGGTATCAACTAGGGTTTGGTTCCAGGAGCCTCCATTGATACCAAAATGCATGGATGCTCAAGTCCCATTTTATACAATGAGGTAGGAAAATGGTATTCTTTATTCAAAATGGCAAAATTTAGATTTGTTTGGGGGATTTTTTTCTTTGTAAATATTTTCAAGCAATGGATGGTTGAATCTGTGGATACACAATCTATGAATTATAGGTCAGCTGCAATTCTTAGGACATCAATGTAATTGGCTGGATGGCTAGTGTGATGAGGCCTTTTGATGATTGGACTAGGACTCTGAGATCAGGGTTCAAACCCAAATTGACCACTGAAGCCCAAGTCATACTCTCTTAACCTTTGAAGAAGGCAGGGGCAAGTCCCCTCTGAACAAAATTTGCCAAGTAGAGCCCATGTTATAGTTACCTGAGAGTCATATTTCTCCTACAGCAGTGGTTCTCAACCTGTGGGTCCCCAGATGTTTTGGCCTTCAACTCCCAGAAATCCTAACAGCTGGTAAACTGGCTGGGGTTTCTGGGAGTTGTAGGGCAAAACACCTGCAGACATTTGTTTCCATGTTTTATATGTTTCACATCTGGATTCAGTACAAAGTAAGTTAGTATGTACCAGTTCCAAGCAAAACAGCTGACCCCTAGAGCCCAACGACTGTCTAAGCCATGCTATGATTCTTCCCCAATTAAATCAAATATATTGCTTTTCCTTGTGCATCACATTCATGGGGCTACAAGGAGGAAATGTCAATAATTCAGTTCACTTGCCTGGAGAAGAGAGTTCAGACACCCAGTAAGAGGGTAGATTGGAATCAATACACAAAAGCAAATGTGAATTATAACCGCTGTTGAATACCAATAAAGAAAAGCCACATGAGTAACAAGAAAGCAAATTGAAGATACCTGAAAGAGTAAAAAAAATAAACAAATTACAAAAACGAACAAGAAAACCACCCCTAAACTAAAACTTCAGAATGGCTTAGATACCTAGCTTAAATATCCGAGAATTTTATTTACATTGGTAAATGAAAAACTAATCCAGTACAGTTTATTTAAAGTACAAGTCAAACCAATCCCACTAAATGAGATCCACGGAGTCCATCGGAAACTGATGAATCAAAAATGAAGTTTCATTGATCCAATGAGTGTGCTCTAACAGTCAACAATTCTTTGTTGTCTATAAAGAATGAGTTAAGGTGAACATCTGTAGACAGATTAATAATATATAATACACATTTGGTGCCTCAAATGTTAGACCTGTTTCTGGATATATCTGTCCTGCTGATTCAAAAAACTGCACCAATTTCTCCCCATCAGCTCTAATGTTTGAAATACAGAACATATGACATATGCCAGTCTTCATCTACTCACCCATAAACAATCATGACAACCATATCTAAGAAATTAGAGCTGATTTCATAGAATCATAGAATCGTAGAGTTGGAAGAGACTTCATGGGCCATCCAGTCCAACTCCCTTCCAAGAAGCAGTAAAATTGCATTCAAAGCACCCCCGACAGATGGCCATCCAGCTTCTGCTTAAAAGCTTCTAAAGAAGGAGTCTCCACCACACTCCGGGGCAGAGAGTTCCACTGCTGAACAGCTCTCACTCTCAGGAAGTTCTTCCTAATGTTCCTAACGTTCAGATTGAATCTCCTTTCTTGTAGTTTGATTTGGCCCATCCAATACAATTTTCTGAATCAGCACCCCATAAAACCCCATGAACAGACATAAAATCTAAGACACCAAGATTTTATTTTACTTTTTCTGGGCTGTGTAATCAATGAAGAAATACAAATTTAGGCATATAGAGAACAGTTAATTATTAATTATTACACCTGACTTGTAGTGGATTAATTCAGTGGGTTTCTACTTGGTCTAATGCAGCACGCCTAGACAGATGTTTTAGTGCTTATAATAATTTAGACTAGCATTACGAAGTATACATCAAGACAGAAATCCATCTTCCAGACAATCTATCATCAATAGCTTTCCATTTTCTTTAGTGAAGAATGATGTTTTTGATGCTGAAAACATGCCAATATTGAATCAACCAGACTTCAAAAGGAATGGCAATCCACGATAGACAAGGACTATTCCCATGTCGCTGTGTACTGGACTGTTCCCACACACACATTGGTGGGATTCCTAAAACACAATGATGTGAGATGCTTAGAAAAAAATGTTGTGCTCAGGATTGGGCCTCGACTCAAATGCATAAAAATATAAATAATATAATATTCTGTAATAAGAAACAAAAAAATTGCACAAATGCAAGTAAACATGAAAAACAAATTGATTACTTACCGCTGAAAAAATGAAAGACCAAAATTCTTGAGTGTTTTGTATGGTTTTGAAGGTAAAAGAAACAATATAATGGAACAGAATTACTGACGGCACATAGCCGATAAAGGAAACACCCTAGAGAGAGTGAGAGAGAGAAAAGCTACATTTGTTAAACAGAACAGGATTTCTATATTGTCGTCTGTTTTTCACCCCCTCTCCCTCCCTGTGCTTTTTGTAACATTTTGCCTAGTTTTGCGAGATAGTGAAAGCTTACACACATTTTTGTCCTTTCAGTTTGAGAATGTTTCTTAATCCATCACAATAACCTATTGCAGTTTTTTTGTTGTTGTTCCTAACAAAGACCTCATCTATACAGTCACAAAATATGGGATAGGAAATGGATTAATCCTGGAATAAACCTGATCATCCAAGTAATTTATTCCAAGCTTAAGAGATATCGGAACAGGTCTGGATCTTATTGAGAAACCTGGACCTTTTGCAGGTATTGGGGCAGTGGGGATTGTCTCCTAGAATATCCGTTCTAATCCAAGCAGGCAGTCCCCGCAACCGTCCCTCCTACCTAGGCTCAGGCAGCCTGGGGAAGAGGGATAGTAATACCAGCCTCCCCTCCCTGCCCAGCATTCAGCCCTTTAAAAATAAGCTACCCCCCCCCCCCGCGATGTGCAATGGGAAGTTGCTACCAGGTTGAACACTGTGAAAGCCATTCAGTATAAACTAGATTATATGGGTCTCCACTGCCAGATCATATGGGATAAGCAATCTGTGATCGGATCCTGCAATATAAGGGCAGTTTAGAAGGAGCTTTAGTGTAATGTCTCATTTTATTTGGCAACATAGTATGTGAAAAGTTAGACTGTGACCTCACTGTGTTGCTGAAGGCTTTCATGGCTAGAATCACTGGATTGCTGTGAGTTTTCCATGTTCCAGAAACATTATCTCCTGACGTTTCTCCCACATCTATGGCAAGCATCCTCAGAGGTTGTGAGGTTTGTTGGAGACTTGGCAAAGTGGAGTTTATATATCTGTGGAATGTCCAGGGGGGAAGAAAGAACTCTTGTCTGTTTGAGGCGGGTGTGAATGTTGCACCTGGCCACCTTAATTAGCATTTATGGCCTGGAAGCTTCAAAGCCTGACTGGTTGCTGCCTGGGGGAATCCTTTGTTTGGAGGTGTTTGCTGGCCCTGGTTGATTCTAGTCTGGAATTCCCCTGCTTTCCAAGTGTTGCTATTTATTTACTTTATTTATATATCTGCAGATAAGTCTCACTTGCCTAGTTTCCAACAGACCCTTCAACCTGAGGATGCTTGCCATAGATGTGGGAGTAACATTAAGAGAGAATGCTTCTGGAACATGGCCATACAGCCCGGAAAACTCACAGTGAATACCCAGTGATTTCAGTCATGAAAGTCCACAGATATATAAACCCTTTTTCCTAGTTCCAACAGACCTCACTACCTCTGAGGATGCTTGCCATAGATGCAGGCGAAACGTCAGGAGAGAATGCCTCTAGACCATGACCATATAGCCCGAAAAAACCTACAACAACCCATGAAAGCCTTCGACAACACAGTGAGGGCACAGCCTGCCTTTCCACATACTACGTTGCCAAATAAAATGAAATATTCCATGTTGATATTTTAAATAAGGATGCCCCCACATTGACTACTAGGTTGTTCTTCCCCTCTCCCCAAAAAAAGCAAATGAATAAAAATATATCAGTCTTCATCTATTGATTGCTATATGCACTACAAACAAGTACCCACCCACACACTTGGATAACTAATTTCTATGGATGGGGCTTATTTAAAAAGAATGACAATGATAAAAACTTACAAAAGAAAATAAGAATGAAACTGCAGCCATCCCTTACCAGAGACAAATACCCAAAATAGAGACAGTTGGAGAATTTGGATTTTGTTACTTGATTTAAGCCAATACACAGAACAAGGGACGGAAATGAAAAAATAACTTACCACAGCAAGAAACTCTACTGATAAAAAATTAAAATCACGATGAACAATATACAAGATTCCGAGCATAAGAAGAAGAAAACTATAGTATAAAGGAAAGTCAATTAAGGCATGTCCACACCAGTAGGCAGATGGATAAAGGCCCGATATCTTAAGTTGCGTGTAGGCTTTGATCTGCAAATAATAATAAAAGTAGTAATAATAAATTAAAACTTGGTAATAGTTATGGAGAATGGAAACAAATCTAACAATAACATTTTCAACACAGAAAATTGTCTTGTCATGGTCTTCTGCTAGAAGTAACAATCTTAGCGAGGAATTTGCCTTTCCTTTCCTCTCAGAGTCAGAGGGTGTGACTTGCTCATGGACACCCAGTGGGTTTCATGGCTGAGAGGGGATTCAAGACTGAAGTCTCCCAAATTCATAGGCCAATGTTCATATCACTACTTCATGCCAGCTCTCTTGTAGTACACAGAGCTAAACCCTCTACATTCTTATGGGTTCCTATTGGGACCCACAATGATGAGCTACCTGTCTACATCAATATCAATTTCCCTTGAAAAAGGACATACAAAAAGTCAGTATATAGTTCAACAAGTGTCACCACGAAATGTTGAATACACAGTATCTATTCCCAATTTTTTATCAATCTTAGTGCTTTTGTGCCCACAGATTCTGCATCCACAGATTCAACCACACATTGCCTCAAAAATACCAAAAAAGCAAACCTTGATTTTGCTTTGCACTGAGCACTACTCTGATGTGTTGGTATGCCATGCTGTTTTGTGTGTGTGTGTGTGTGTCAGGTGCAACTTGAGATACTGCAAGTCGCTTCTGGTGTGAGAGAATTGGCCACCTGCAAGGACGTTGCCCAGGGGACGCCCGAATGTTTTGATGTTTTGCTATCCCTGTGGGAGGCTTCTCTCATGACTCCACATGGGGAGCTGGAGCTGACAGAGGGAGCTCAACCCACTCTCCCCAGATTCGAACTGCTGACCTGTCTGTCAGCAGTCCTGTCAGCACAAGGGTTTGCCATGCTGTAAACTCCTGCCATTTCATGGATCCTCATACTTTCTCTGGCAACTGTTAGAGTCATTCGCCATTTTTATTAATGGGACACTATTTCACTACACCACTGTATATGGCACTGGAGCATGCATGGATTTTGGAATCCACTGAGGTGAGATGGTGACCTGGAATCAAAGGGCCCAATGTCTACCAAGGGCCCTCTGACTCAGTTTTATTTGCTTGAAAATTGGTCCTGAAATGTGCTTGAAATCCTAGATGTAACATCTCCTGTGGTGCAGTGGGTTAAAGAGCTGAGCTGCTGAACTTGCAGACTGAAAGGTCGCAGGTTTGAATCTGGGGTGTGGCATGAACTCCCGCTGTTAGCCATAGCTTCTGCCAACCTAGCAGTTTGAAAACATGCAAATGTGATCAATAGGTACTGCTCCGGCAGCAATGTAATGACATTCCATGCAGTCATGCTAGCCACATGACCTTGGGGGTGTCTATGGACAATGCCGGCTCTTCGTCTTAGAAATGGAGATGAGCACCAACCCCCAGAGTCAGACACGACTGGACTTAATGTCAGGGGAAAACCTTTACCTTTACCTTTAACATCTAGTAAACCAACAATGATGACAACACTACTTTTTCACTGGAACTAGAAATTATCTGTAGGCCTAAATGCATGATCTCAGACATGATGGCCATTAGATAACCAGTAGAGTTCTACCTGAAACATGGTTGCTAGATAAAACATTGTGTCAGTCAGTCTATGGGATGTGGTGTGCTTCTTTTCAAAAATATGCTTTATTATATAAATTTACCCTGTGATTTTCTGCATTCTCCATGGCATAAAGAGATGGCATTCCAGCTATGATGACTGCTATACTGACACCTTGAAAAATCAGCGATACCACAAAAAATCGATCAGTAATTCTCTGCAAAGTAATAGATATTAAGAGAAAAAAGATTGCAGTGAAATATGTTTCTAATGCAGTCAGTGACCTAATGGTCTTGTTTCTGTTGTCTGCGTAGCTTCACAAAACACGTCTGCTGGGTAATACATGACCCTGCTTTGCATAAATATCTACTTTGATCTCATTTGTATATATTTATTTACATTTCTATGTTTGACTGTGTGCAAACACAACCAATTGTGTACAAAATTGTTTCCCTCCTAAACATATGTCCCTTTACTTAACAGTACCAGCCTTGAGAATTTGTCTTTACTTACAGCAAAGAAAGAACTACTCCAGACATGGATGTTTTCCGTTACATTTAAACTGTGCAGATATAGGTTGCTAATAATATTTATCATAACAGATAAAGAATGCTCCATGGTGCAGTTAAAAGCAGCAGTAAAGATGTAGCTCTGGGGGAAAAAAACACACAGATATTTAATATAATAGTTCCAAATGTCAAGTGTCAAAACATACCTTTGTTAGCACTTTCTCACTAGCAGAAATGGAAAAACACTAGAGTCAAGCCCAGAAAATGGTGGATATACACCAAATGAGCTCTGATTTCACTTTCTCTGTCACCATGAAAATACTGAAGAAAAGAAAGGAAAGGAAAGGAATCTAGCCTGCTCCTAAAGAATTATTATTAATATCATGTATTACCCTGCTCCTCACAGAATTTTACAACTAGGAGTAATAATTCATCACCTGCTCTTGCTGACAAAGATCACAGATTGATTGATTTGATTGCTATCTCACCTTTCTCCAAAAAAGGGACCAGAGGCGGCTCAACCCATTACGCAAAGTAAGCATTTGCAGTATAGTTGATTTTGCCCAGGGGCGCTCTTGAGGCGCTCTTGGGGGAAAATAGACCTTGACATATGCGAGTTGTAGTTACTGGGATGTATAGTTCACCTACAATCAAAGAGCATTCTGAACTCCACCAATGATGGAATTGAACCAAATATGGCACACAGAACTGCCACGACGAACAGAAAATATATATCAGTGATTGGTTGGGGGGGGCACCAAAATACTGTTTGCTTACCGTTGAAAATTACCTAGGGCCGCCTCTGAAAGGGACTCAACACAATGTATTGTTGAAGGCTTTCATGGCTGGAATCACTGGGTTGCTGTAAGTTGTTCGGGCTGTATGGCCATGTTCCAGAGGCATTATCTCCTGACGTTTTGCCTGCATCTATGTAGGCATCCTCAGAGGTATGAGGTCTGTCAAACCTCACCACCTCTGAGGATGCCTGCCATAGATGCAGGTGAAATGTCAGGAGAGAATGCTTCTGGAACATAGCCATACAGCCCGAACAACTTACAGCAACCCAGGACTCAACACAGCTTGCATTAAGTGTTTTAAAAACAATTAAAATTAGGTTGTTTTTTTTTAAATCCTCACCAGATTTAATATAAAATTACAATTTATTACCCATCCCCTGGACCAGCAGTTAATACAATCCGCCTTTCTCCTCACCTTGCCTGAATGAGAGATGTTTAATGCTGCATTGTGGGGAGCAACTGACACATAATTGCTACCATTGAACTCTTCTGTCTGAATATTCTGATTCCTAAGGGTGTTGAGGATATCATCAATGTCTGAGGAAAGACAAAGAAAGGGGGGGGGGGGAGAGAAAATTCATGTACTACAGCCCCAAAGACCCTTGACTCCCATTTGAACATGAGTGTCTGCACAAGCCTTCCCTTTTACCACTTAGTCAGGCAGTTCTAGACAGATATTCATGCTGAATAATAGATTTGTTCTGGGCACTGAGGATCTACATATACACACCAGGTGTGTTATGTATGTGCACATACATATCAAATATATTCATTATAATTGCAAAGCAGTTTTCTGGGCAGCTCTCTATATTTGCGGGCTTACCATATATACTTGAGTATAAGTCAAGTTTTTCAGCCCTTTTTAAGGCTGAAAAAGCCTCCCTCGGCTTATACTTGAGTGAGGGTCCTGGTCAGCTTATATTCTGGTCAGCTTATATTCAGGTCAGCTTATGCTCGAGTATGTAGGTAATCAGAGTTAGACAGTCTTATGTTAAATTACAGTTTTAATATTCAAAATATTAAATATTCAAAAACATTTAACCTACTGATGCCTCAATTAATGTAATTTTATTATTGGTATCTATTTTATTTTTGAAATTTACCAGTAGCTGCTGCATTTCCCACTCTTGTCTCATACTCAAGTCAATAAGTTTTCCCAGTTTTTTGTGGTAAAATTAGGTGCCTCGGATTATATTCAGGTTGGCTTATACTTTTGTGGATTTGATTATTATATTCCTTGTAGGAATCTCTAAGTTTTCCAGCGCAACTCTAGAAGGAAGTTGATTGCAGAGAAGTGCTAGAAGGTCTAGAAATTCCCAGAGAGAGCAGTATCTAGGCATTTGTAAGTCCTCCAGCACACTTCCAGTGGAAGTTAACCGTACATACATGCTGAAGGACATAAACAGGGTTCTCTTAGGAAAAATAGAAGAGGGTTTTTTTGGTGATTTTTCCACTTTTGCAGTGGTCCTTGTTGGGACTCAGCCTGTGTGTAAACCTGCCTGAATGTTTGATTGTATTGCCTAATGCTGATGGTAATGTTGATGGTAATGTTGATGGTAATGTTGATGTTAATGTTGACATTAATGTTGATGGGCTTAGTTTGGATAGTGAGGCTGAAGTGATCAATGAGAATGAGGCTCAAGATGGAGACACTTTGGTCAGTAAAAATCCCACAGGCTTTGATTTAGAGGCTTCAAGGGAAAAGCCAAGTTCTCATGAGAAAGTTCTGTCAGACCTAGAGAAGAAAATTTACTCCCTTTTCCTCCTGGCCTGAGCTTGCAAGATAACTTGACACCTGGTCGGGTCAATGATAACAGCCACAACTTGGAGATGGGCCAGAACCGCAGGGAGGCTCAATGTTTATGTAGGTCCGAAAGAATCTGACAACTGAAACCAAAAATTAGAGTTAGCCGGGATCAGTTTTTGGGATTTAAGAGTGTCTGTGAGGGGGATTTCCTCAGATCAAGCATCGTTTAGTATCAAGTACAAACCTCCTGGGTTTTCCAGTTTCCAGTGGTCTGGTCTCTAAGGGAATTTCTGGCTTCAAATGATATTTGCAGAGCTAATCTGTTCGTGGATTTCTGTTGAGAGTTTTCTGGACATTACTGCTTTGGATTTTCTGCAAGCTTTCTGGACATTGCTGTTTCATTTTGGCTTTTTTTACCTTTGGACTTCAATCTATTTTATATTCATCATTCAATAAAAAGGGTTGTATTTTTTCCTAAACCAAGGTCTCCAATCCTAGCGATTGTGGAGGTTCCACTGTACCTATGTATTTTATGGCCATTATTTATTTAGAAATCAAAACTGTGAATGCTGCACATGAATCAAAAGTCTTCACTCATGACAAACATACTCTCTGATTCAATTTGTGATTCACCAAAATGAAAGCATGAATATGTTATCTTATATCAGCTATGAGCCTCTTATTGCAGGTAGGAGGGGAATCATGAAGTTCTTCAAATGTTGTTGGACTGCAACCCCTAGCATTACATACTATTGACTATGCTAGCTCCCTTTGCCATGCCAGCTATTAGAAGCTGCAGTCCCAACAACAGTGAGATACATTATCCCCACTTGAGTTTATACTGAACATTCGTAAACCTAGGGTCCTGTCACACTGCTCAATTATAGCATTATGATTCCACTTTAACTGCCATGGCAACATCCTATGGAATCTTGGGACTGGCAGTGGAGAGAGAGGGCTTTAGAATCCCCAGCCAGAGAGCTCCAGGGCCCAACTGGGATAAAAGTAAATAAAGAAACTGTTTATTGTTACAGGTTCATTGGTTGTTGGTTTGATGGTTGCTCTTATATTCTGTTGTAATGTTGTTTTATTCTGTGTTATGCTGTTGTTTTTATTTTTTAATGTGTTATATTTTTAATCATGTTTTTTGGGATTGTGCCCATGTAAGCCGCCCTGAGTCCCTCCGGCGGAGTATAAAATTAAGTTGTTGTTGTTGTTAAATAATAATAATAACAATAACAGTGCCCAACCAAATTATATATCCCAGTTCCAAAAGATGCAAACATAGATAGGGCCTTCTCGGTGGTGGCTCCCTGGCTGTGGAACGCCCTTCCCACGGACATTAGACTAGCACCATCTCTAATGGTATTCCACAAAAAAGTAAAGACCTGGTTATTTGTGCAGGCGTTTGAATAATTAGTGCAATGATTGGTAATGACATAGCAATGGAACAATGGATGACGAATCTGGATCGTGTTTTTAGTGATGAGACGTCAATGAATGGTTATTATAGTAATTGTGGACTAACTGTGTATTAGATTAGATGGTTAACTGTTTTTTATATTGATGCATTGAATTTTGCTGTTTCTTGTGTGTTGTGAACCGCTGTGAGTCGCCTCCAGGCTGAGAACAGCGGTATATAAGTAAGTAAGTAAGTAAGTAAATAAATAAATAGTAATTAAAGTAGAATTATACTGCTAGAATTATGCAGTGGATACTGCAAGTATGCTTTCCGTTTCATCACCTTATTAAAACATGAAAAAGAGGGAACATTCATGAAAGTAGATCAACTAAAATTCAATTCTGTAATTTTTGTTTTCCACTTCTTACCTGTGACATTTTGAACAAGGAGGCTGGTTTTGTACTTGTGGCGATCTTCATTCGGTTTAAGGAAGTAAAGGTCTGGAGACAGTTTGACAGCATTTTTGAAGTAGTGCCGGTGATACATATTAAAAATATTCATCTCTATAATCAGAAATACTATAAAAAACAAGCATCTGAAAAGGAAAAAAGAGGGTTAACAAATGTTTTCCTTCCTAGAAACACTTATCTTTTGTAACAAATTTAAAAGCTTTTTTTCCCCGTGCCAGGAGCAACTTGAGAAACTGCAAGTTGCTTCTGGTGTGAAATACATATTGTTCTGGGTTGTAGTAAATTTTTCAGGCTGTATGACCATGCTCCAGAGGCATTATCTCCTGATGTTTCACCTGCATCTATGGCAGGCATCCTCAGAAGTTGTGAGGTCCTCACAACCTCCGAGGATGCCTGCCATAGATGCAGGTGAAATATCAGAAGAGAATGCCTCTGGAGCATGGCCATACAGCCCAAAAACGTACAACAACCCAGTGATTCCAGCCATGAAAGCCTTCAACAATACACATATTGTTCTTCTCATAAAGCAATAATGGTCACCTGTGTTCTTCCGGATAGTTTGTACTGCAACCCCCATAATCCCTCACTATGGGCTATGTAAGTTAGGATAGGAGTTGCAGCCCAACAACATCTGGAGGGCCAAATGCTGTCCATTCTTCTTAAGACAACTATTTGGTACTATGTTATTCTGAATGTACTCTCTTGCATTAGAACCTCCATCATTAAAAAAGGATGTGAAAGAGATGCACTGTTCCACAGAAGGGAAATATATAGAGAGAGGCTGATACTAACTATGAAAGAGTTACAAACCAGCATAGAACATAGGCAGGAGTGCACGTCCCTCTATAGCAATTGCAATAATTAAGAATAAAAGGGAGAAAAACCTTATTTTTTATACTGGTTAAAAAAACTGCACATCCTCCTAAAATAAAAACTCTATTTTAAAATTGACCCTCTTTACACAAAAAGCGCTGGCCATCCGTGAGAAGATGGAAGCAGAGAGAGGTGACCTTGCTGCCACCAACAAAATTCAAACTTAAAAACTTAATATGGATATGCCACTAGTTTTACCTACCCGAGCCCCTGCCCAATCCCTACTTTAAGGAATTAATCAATTTTTAATCTTTTAATCTTTTTATCTTGTAGTTGCACAATCATTTAGGAGTGGGTCAACAGGCCAGTAGGCCGGGATGCCTTGTATTCATATATGGTTTTACAGTATGTATGGGCAAATGTGTATGTTTTGTATGTTTTGCATGTTTTGATATGGTCAAAATTGACTATTCAATAAAGAATCATCATTTTTATATTGGGGAGGGGGCTGTTGAGATTAATACAATTTGAGGAAAAATTATTCTGAGGTAAAAGCACTTTTGCCAAGTTTTCATTCATGTTGTCTATCCAGTACACATCAACACACTTTACTTTTAACAGGCTTTATACTTTTGAATGTTTCACTTTATAAGCAGACTGCAAATCACCACACCCTCACTGCAACCTCCCCTCAAAGTTAGGATGTGATAAATTACTTAAAAGATGCACCACACATTATTTGGAGGTAGGGCCTAAATAGTGTCATGTATTATGATTGCACAGATTTTAGATTTGGGGTGGGTGGGTATTTATTTATTACTAGGGGCTGCAGGTTAAACAGCTAAACTGCAGAACTTGCTGACCAGAAGGCTGGCAGTTCAAATCCGGGAAGCGGAGAGAGTTCCCATTGTTAGCCTCAGCTTCTGCCAACTTAGTAGTTCAAAAACATACAAATGTAAGTAGATGAATGGGTATCGCTTCGGGGGGAAGGTAACGGTGCTCCCTGCAGACATGCCAGCCACATGACCTAAGAGGCACCTATGGACAACACCAGCTCTTCAGCTTAGAAATGGAGATGAACACCACCCCCCAGAGTTGGACATGACTAGACTTAATGACAAGGGGAAACCGTTATTCTGGGACCCCCTGCAGATGCCCCCAAAAGTGATCACATCCCATATTGCTGAATAGCAGCAATATGCATGGGAATACTTTAGCACAGGGGTCCTCAAACTTTTTATGCAGAGGGATGGTTCATGATCCCTCAGACTGTTGGGGGCTGGACGGAGGGGGCTGGACTATAGTTTGAAAAAACAAAACACAAACAAATTCCTTTGCACATTACACATATCTTATTTGTAGTGCAAAAAATAAAATAAAAAACAATACAATATTTAACAAAACCAAATTCAACCAACCTAGACTTACCAGTATTTCAATGGGAAGTGTGGGTCTGCTTTTGGCTAATGAGATAGTCAAGTTAATTAGGATTGTTGTTGTTCTGTGCCTTCAAGTTGTTTCGGACTGAGGGCAATCCTAAGTCTAAACTTTAGGGGGAGGGCTGGGTAAATGACCTTGGAAGAACATATTTGGCCCATGAGCCTTAGTTTACATAGGATGCCATGCCCAGCCATTTTATGCATAGGACAGCATGGCCAGTGTTTGGTAGATATCATGGATTTGAAACACACAGATCCAGAAGGTATTTGGTCAAATATATGATACTGATTTGACCAAATACTGATATTTGGTCAAATATATGAGGCAAAATCTGAAGCACTTTGAGGCACCAGACCACCCTTTTTTGCCTGACCTAAAGGCACATAAGTAACACTTGACATTCTGAGCACTGCACACACAAAAACACTAGCAATACTTACATTTCAGCCAATGATTTAGTGTCACGTTTGAGGCTAAGAAAATGAACCTTTGCTATCTGGAAGGCTTGTTTTTTCCAAAGTTCCTTAGTGTTTAGAGTAGAAGCTTTCGTCTCAGATAACATGAGCAGGCTTTGCTCTACCTCATTAACAGATTTTCCATCCGCTTCCTCTTCAGTTTGCTCAGCATCAAAAACACCAAAATCTGAGAAAGACAGTAGGCAGTTACATATGATCCCTTTCGTAACAGATCATTGTTCTATAACCCTCAGTTTGCGGGTTTATTGCAATAGCCATTAACATACAAACACTACACATCTATCCACATAGAAGGACAGAATGTAAATTATATTGTTTAGAATATAGTTAGAAATATATGAGGGTTCTTCAAAAAGTTTCCACACTTTTATATTTTTAGTGGAAGAGTAGTAATTGGTCATGTTTGAGAGTGTCAAGTGACTGCTGCCTGGCAAGCCAGATGGCATTGCAGTTTGGTGTAACAATTGGCACGTTGTGGTGAAGATGGCTAAAAAAACTTATAAATTGCACCAAAGGGGAACAGCATTCTGTCATATGCTTTTTGTGGACAGAAGGTATGCCAGGAATGCAAATTCATCTCCGTGTGTGTATTCAGTATGAAGATAAAGTTCTTTCTAATAGCTTCATCTACAAAACCACATAATGTGGATAAGGAAACAGATCAGCCTGAGATGTCCAGATGACATTTCAGGCATATATGTTCCAACCTGGAAGAAACCTGATATATGAAGATTACAACCTTCATATATTCTTTTGCCTTAACTGTAACTACAGAGAAGAAAGAAAAGTTGCAGTCACCATAATTTTTTTTTCCATGTCAGGAGCGACTTGAGAAACTGCAAGTTGCTTCTGGTGTGAGAGAATTGGCTGTCTGCAAGGATGTTGCCCAGGGGATACCCAGATGTTTTGATGTTTTACCATCCTGTGGGAGGCTTCTCTCATGTCCCCCCGCATGGAGAGCTGGAGCTGACAGAGGGAGCTTATCCTCACTCTCCCTGTATTCAAACCTTCGACCTGTCGGCCTTCAGTCTTGCCGGCACAAGCGTTTAACCTATTGCGCCACCTGGGGCTCCATAATTACGTATTTTAAACCGTAATTAAAATAGGTAACAAAAATAATTTTGGCACACTAAGGAAAGCGAACTTAAGACTCCCACACCTCTACCATGCACACTCAGAGAATATAAATCTTTACAAAACCAACTTCCTACTGAGTGTATTAAGAGTTATTTATGATTACGATTGCAATCTTAATTATCTACAGTCTAAACACTTCATAAGAATGCGGTCTTCTTCATTATTCCCAAATGACAAATTAGTTTTAAAAATTAAAGCACAGTGAAATATGATTATATTTAACCTTTCCATTGTGATCATACTACATTATTATTATTATTATTATTATTATTATTATTATTATTATTATTATTATTAAAAACATTATAAGGTTGCATAGTGGCTTCTCACCCGCTTGGTCAATTTCAGCTTTAACTTCCAACTTGAGAAACACATCCTCCAAGGTTGTCATGGAAACTCCATAAGAAATAACACCCAAATGGGAATGACCATCTAGATCAGCAAATAGTGCTATCAGAAAAAGTAACAGTATTAAATGTTGACAATAAAAGCAATTATTTTTAAAAGAGCATCATTAGCAAAAACAGCAATTGGCGATATAAACAAATGGAAATACCATTCATTACATTGCTCTGAAATGTTACCTTATTTCTTTAAGCTACTTAGTTTAAAGAAGATTAATTGCATATACATTACTTTTAAAATAACCACTATTTCCCCCGTTCCATATTACAAGGATGAAATCAAAGACTGCTCAGCTGAACTTGTTCCTCTTTGAGTTTTCTTCAATTGTATCTTTATTTGGTGTGATCACTTTCTTCATCTGCTCCCCACATTTCACTACTGAATGGAAAGATGACCTGTACCTGAAAACTTGTCCATGTCTTTGAAAGGTAAGGCATATACAAGCTGCTCTTCATTCTGTTTTAACAAGCTGGCTTCAGGAATGTGCTGCCTGATCAAAGAGGCTGTGCCTTCGGTGTTGCAATACCTGTCTATGTGCATACTAAGAGGGGGACAGACAAAAATACAAGGGTGTAGCCATTATTGTTGGCAAGACCATCAAGGTTTTAAATTAGCCAAGTAAAATTTGGGTTGCTGTGAGTTTTTCAGGCTGTTTGGCCATGTTCCAGAAGCATTATCTCCTGACGTTTTGCCCACATCTATGGCAGGCATCCTCAGAGGTTGAGGGGTGTGCTGGAAACTAGGCAAGTGGGGTTTATATATCTGTGGAATGTCCAGGGTGGGAGAAAGAACTCTTGCCTGTTGGAGGCAAGTGTGAATGCTACAATTGGCCACCTTGATTAACACTAAATGGCCCTGCAGCGTCAAAGCCTGGCTGCCTCCTGCTCAGAGACATCCCCCACTTAGAGGTGCTAGCCGAGCCTGACCACCTCCGTGGACTTCAACAGCCTCTCTGTCCAGTCCAACACGGCAGCTGCCAGAGTGGTCCAGCCTTTGTGCACTCCCAAATAATATGCTGTGTCCAGATTGGTTCACCAGGTGCTCTGCCACGGCCAACCTCTCTGACTGAACCACTCTGCAATGCCTTTCATGTTCCCCAATTTGTGTTTGGGCACTGCATTTGGTGGTCCCTACATAGACCTGTCTAGAGCTGTATGGCTCCTGCAGAGATGAAATGTGTCAGACTGCACAGAAAGCCCATTGAAGTCCAAGGGCATGTGGACAATTTCAGCAGAAGGGAGGAAACCATGAAAATGAATGGGATCTGGCTGCCAAAATCAGGACAATGGACGAAGAGCAGCATTCGAGGAACAGGGGAATTCCAGAGATGAGGCAGTCAGGGCCAGGTAACTCCTCTCTGTGGGGGATGCCTCTGGATAGGAGGCAGCCAGGCTTTGAGGCTGTAGGGTCGTTCAATGCTAATCAAGGTAGCCAGTTGCAGCATTTACACTTGCTTCAAACAGACAAGAGTTCTTTCTCCCACCCTGGACATTCCACAGATATATAAACCTCACTTGCTTAGTTTCCAGGACACCCCTCAACCTCTGAGGATGCCTGCCAAAGATGTGGGTGAAATGTCAGGAGAGAATGCTTCTAGAACATGGCCATACAGCCCAGAAAATTCACAGCAACCCAGTGATTCCAGCCATGAAAGTCTTCAACAACACAAAGTAAACTTTCCTTATAAATGCCTCCTGCTCTGCTTGCATTCCACCGCAAAAAAATAAATAAAATAAATAAAAAAGAGGCTGGGGGAAGTGGGCAGGGTGATTACATAGTATTTTGTATATACAGACATATTCATTGGTATCAGTAGATAAAATATTAGTCATTATTAAGAAATATGAAATCAGATCTGAATTATTCAACAGTATCCACCTAGATGTTGGTCACACTTTTATGAGATTTTGGGCATCATAACATATAATAACATAATCCTGCAGATTACTAATAGGTACCTCAATCGGTAACCAATCCCCCATTTTGTCTTAAGGAAGAGAGAGGAGCCAAGACATTTCAGCATTCCTTGGGAAATCACAGCTTTCCGATCTAGAAACAGCAGAAGGAAAGACACTTTTAATCATTCTAGTTGTGTAATAGGAAAAGAAATAATGAAGCCTTTCAGACCTTGGATTGCAACTTCCAACAAGCGTCACCATGGGGTACGCTAGCTAAGATTGCAGGAATCTGTAATCCAACAACATCTAGAGGCAGCATAATTCCCACTCCTGTTATAAAATATACAATGTAAGAGAACTTCAAGAGGTCTATACCTCCCAAGTGTCATGCTAACTACGACTATGGTACATTTAGCAGGTAAGTTCCTAACTGAACTTGCCTGCAATAATGTCTGCTTCGTCCATGAAATGGGTACTGAACACTGTAACTCGATTGGCTTTTCTGTTTCTCAGGAGGTTCCAAACTGTATGTCGAGAGCATGGATCCATGCCAGCCGTTGGTTCATCCAAGAGTAATACCTACATATTAGCCAAGGAAAAGAAAACATAAGACCAGGTTTTTTTTGTAAGCACACAAACATCCCTTGATTATGGGATTATTAGTAGTGCAGGCTTAAACACATGAAGGTTTCACCATGATTTAAAAATATGGATTGAAATGATCCCAAAGCTATGTGCCATTTCTTATGAAGTGAGAACACTGCAAATGCAAGAGGCAGGCATTAACAGTTTCAAGGAAAATCCAAAGTTTGGTGACATTAAAATGGGGGAGGCACATTTTAAGGATGAGCAGTTCATTGGAAGTTTGGTGCTGTGACGATGTGTAAATTTTACTCCTTTGGTTATGTGTAATTTGAACAGTGGTTTATGGATGGTAAGTATGGGGGATTATGTTTTGTTGGAGATGGTGGCTTGGCATTAGCTGAGTTGCCATAGCAACAGGGGCGGAGCCAACTGCCTCTTCACGGGGCAGCTGTTTTGAAAGTCAGTCAGTAAGCCAGTGAGCTACTGGGAAGACTGAGTCTCTGGGTGGAGATTCAGGGAATGTGTCTGTAGCTGGTGTGCTATAGGGAAGACTGAATCTCTGGGTGGAGATTCAGGGAATTAATTGGTGACCAAAGGGGTTACAGAAAAGGACCCGGTAGTGATAAAACTACAGGGGGTTATTGATTCTGAGTTAAGAATCAAACATCCCTTGATGTTTGATTCTGTTAATAAGCTTATTTGTTTTATTTAGGATAGTTGTCCAGAAGAGTTACATCTGCTTATAGAAACGTCTTGAAGTCTGTGCCTGAGATTACTCATGAAACCTTACTAATGTAACCAATCAAGATTTGTGCCTCTTGTGAAGAAACAGTTAAACATGTTATACTCCTGTTAAAATAAACTTGTTACTGTTTTTCTCAAGCCTTGCCTGATACCGTTTCTCTTAAGACAAACAGCCTGCATAAGAAGTAAAGTCAGCCAGGGACAGTAAACGCTACGCTATCAAATGAATAAAGCCTTCTGTAATTAATAGTCCCTTTATAAAATAGCTCCTAAGCTGATATTGATTGTTGCCCAGCTTTCCTCACAGATTAGGTGGCAGTAAGCTTTAACCACGCTTCTTCACAAATTGGTGGCATTCGGTGGCATTAAAACGGTCTTCTTCACAGGTGCATACTCTAGAAGTCAGTCAGCACTCTTTGTTCAGTGAGTATGTCAAGAGCATGGACCCACATCAGCAGTTGCTTCATCTAGGAGTAATAATAATAATGGGCTATATCACTTTTGTCTGTGTGTGAATGTGTTTAATGTGTGTAGGTCAGTGCACACCCAATCAACACACAATCTTCACAGAATGAAGTTTCCATCCAGTGGCATGGTTAACTCAACGACTGGTGGCTTCTCATCTGTTGCAGCCTTCTTCTGTCTTCACAGCTGTTGTAACATGTACAATGTTACCATCCACCTGTTCTTGGTTATATTTAATGGGTTGCATACCCCAGTGTGGTCATGGGAGGTAGCAGCTGCATATTTCCAAATGTCTTGATTTTGGAGAGAGATATCCTTGGACCCAAGACATTTTTGGAAAACTGTCTTGGAAAATGGCCTTAAGCCACTTTCCCCAAAGTTCCAGGCATAGTTTATTTCTATTCACCTCCAGAAAATATTCATTGAGAAATAGGCCGATTTCTGCCCTTCTCACAGATGCTACCTCTATCTCATCTTCTTCTATGTTGTTAATAGCTATGCCAATTTTCAGAGTTCCATTTGCACAACTTGAGTTCTTGAAGCTGTAACATATAGGTATTAGATACTAGTACATTAGAAAAACAGGTACATGCTAGCTCTGGACCCATAGCCAACCTACTTATAAACAGAGATAAGATTGAGAGCTTGAGAGAAAATGAAAGTAAATGACTAGTTTATAACAAACCCAATAGTGTGGGGTTATTGGCTTAGTATGAGCCTAATGATGGACTTCTCAGCAGCTCAGTTGCAACTAAGAGTATGTTCACTCAGTCCTAACAGACCTTACCTTTGGATCTCCAAGGACTGCAAATCCAACTGCCAGTTTTCTTTTCTGTCCTCCACTAAGTTTTGAAGCCTGGTTATCTTTAATGTTTTGCATGTCCAAATCTAGTAAAACTTTTTGGACCTAATAAGATAAGCACAAAAGTATTCAGTGGTATTTCAAAAAGACATAATGCAAAATTACAAAAAAGAGGGAATTTTGGCAATAAATTACAGCCACTACTTAGAATGTTCTCCTCACATACTGTTGTTGTTTTAGCCTCCATTTAGGGGACCTGAGATGATTTTTTTTTTTAAAAAAAAGATTAAGTTATAGGTGGAAATATATCCCCCCTTTGCTATTTTTCTTCATACCTTTTTATCTCTCCCCCCCTTACCACAGGACAATCAAATCAAAATGCCTTGTGATAGAGAAGGAGGTAAAGAGACAGAAAAAGACAAGGAGGTGAAGCAAATCAGTCAATATACATAGACCATGAATGTATTTCAACATGATTATTTTCAGTGTTCATTTTCAGTAGCCTGGAATACCAGAATAAATTAGAAACAAGAAGATTCAATCAAAATCGATATATGCAGTATATATACTCTTCATTTGATCTGCTCACCTCTTGTATCATATCATTGGGAGGTATGCCTTTAATTGAGGCAATAATTGATAAATTCTCTTGAACCGTTAACACATCAAAATATACATCTAATTGCTGGCAAACTCCTATTATCTTTCTCATCTCCAGCATTTCATCTATTTCAGAAACTTTGCATCCATATATCATTGCAAATCCTAATGCATGAGAAAATAGGGAGAGAGGAGAGTGCCAGTCAAATAGCTACCCGCACAGAACATTTATTTATTTATTTAAAACTTTTATATCCCGATCTTCTCTAACCTCCATAGAGGGACTCAGACTCACAGCAAGGATTCAATGCTAATAATACAGCCTAAAAACATCATACAACAACAACAAGTTAAAATACATATAGATTAAAATTACAAATAAGCCAAATTGCCAAGACAAAATCATGTCCAAGTCAGTCCATATGTGTGGTCGATAACTTTGTTCTGTAGCCGGTCTCAACCATTACTCTGGGAATGCTTCCTTTCATAGCCAGGATTTCACCAGCCTCCTGAAGGACAGGAGAGAGGGGGAAGATCTGATCTCAATCGGGAGAGAGTTCCATAGCCAAGGGGCCACCACAGAAAAGGCCCTGTCACTCGTTCCCGCCAGACACGATTGCGAAAATGGCGGGAATGAGAGCAGGGCCCTGCCAGAAGATCTTAATAGTCTTGATGGTTCATAGGAGAGAATGCGTTCGGACAGGTAAACCAGGCTGGAACCGTATAGGGTTTTGTAGGTCAAAACCAGCACTCTGAACTGTGCTCGGAAGCTAATTAACAGCCAGTGGAGCTGGCGCCACAAAGGAGTTGTGCGCTTATCCAGATTTACTGACAAATAGTTACATGTAGAAATACCAGACTGCATATGAACTTGATTTATTGCATAGACAAACAGTTGCTATTGAAAAATAAGGAGTTTTGCACCCCTGACATCACACAAACATCACTGGCTTGGCTAATAGCAAAACTGAGAGTGCAGCAGGAGGTTGGCTGTCTGGAGGTCAAATAATTCCACTTGTAATTTCTATAAATCCCATTAATAGTTTTCAAGACAAAAAAATTGAGACCAAAAAGAAAAAAGAAGGCCACAGATATCATAACAAACATGTTCCAATGGTGTTTACCGTCAGAAGGTGGGCACAATCCACACAGGATGCTCATTAATGTCGTTTTTCCTGTTCCACTATGTCCAAGCAAGGCTGTGATCTGACCTTCATATATGTTAAAGGAGAGACCTAACAAAAGAATGAAGTCATTATGTGAGAAATAATTATTTTAGAAAGTTGACATTAAAAGAGGGAGTTTACTTGATTTTGAGAGCTCTAGTTACAAGGCCAATTTATCTAGTCACCCGAAGCTTTGCATGCATTCTAAGGAGACTCTTGAGGCATGCATATACAGGGTGTCCCAAAAATGTATACACACTTTAAAAGCTGATAGCTTAATTGATTTTTTCCAAGTTAAACCAATTGGAATTAATAATGGAAACCAGACTAAGCTTTGGACAAAGGAAATTCATTTTAAAATGCTACTGAAAATGTTGTTGAAGTGCAAAGACAGTTTAGGAGGGAGTTTCAAAGAGATCCACCAATGCAACTCAGTACCAGACAGTACCTTTATCCCAGGAGCTTCCACAGAAAACAGGAGAGTGGCCAGACACCATTCCCTGTAAATGCAGAAGCAATCACTACAAAAGGAAAAAAAGTGTGAGATTTCCAGATGCAGGAATATCGTGGTTTTGAGCCGTATATGCGGATCCTTGCATATCTGTATGTCCCTGCAATTAGAAATCACAGGATTTTTTTATCTGGGTTTGTTCTTGAGTTTTATATGTTTGTTCCTGGTTGGTCGGTTCCTAAAAAAAAGATAACTCATGAGTAGAAGGCAAAAACTTTGTGTGCCAGAAACTTCATGAAACGTGTGGAGGTCACGTTTTCTCTGGTCAGGACAAAGTTGTGGCTTCCTAGTCAATGTTGTACATCTTTTCACAAGAAGAGCAATCAGGAACAGCCATGTATAACTCAGAAGTAGCAACTTGTTGTTTGATGCCACAAGTAAACAATCAAATCTGTCTAGACAAATGGCCAGGCAGCCAGGCTCTAAAATCAGTCAATAACCGCAAAATTCTGTTCCTGGCTTGAAAGTGTGTGCTTCTGTTTGATTGTGCAGTGTGGACTTGGGCAGAAGTGGTCCTTCCTCATGAGGTTTGTTTGTGTGGGAGATATTTCATGAAACTTCTGGAGGGCACATTTTTCTGGCCAGGACAAAGAACTGAACTTTTTGCGGTGATCTGCATATCCAAATCTCCACATATCCACATCTTGAGAATTCTTTTTTTTTTTTAAAAAGTCAGTTTCTGGCAGAAGTCCTGCAGCAGCAATCTTGGGAAACTAAATCTCAGAACAAAGCATCAAATCTGGACAGCGGAGGCAGAAATCCCATGACAAACAATTCTGTATGTGGACCTCTCTTGAAGTCCCAGAATTTTTTGCTCCTCACTAAAACCCGTGATTTGTTGCTGTCTAAAAGAGCCCTTAGAGATAAGTTTGAATCCAATCGATGTCTATGAGAAATGTTCTGAAAGACTACGGACATCAACAAGCCCCACAAAGGAAGAAAGAGGACTAGAAACGTATCACTGAGACCCAAGAAAATCTGTGAGACAACCGAATCGTGAGGTAAGTATCTCAAAAAAGTCTGTCCGAAACATGTTGAAGCACTGTCAAGAGTTGAGTTGAACCATGTAATTTGAATGTTGCCTCATCACTCCACACAATCTTTGTTGGAAAGTGTGCCTCCTCTACACATCATGCTAAGTACCACTCGTAATACTCTACTCTTCAATCTGGATCATCTTCATAAATAGCATGAAATAACCTTGAAATATAACTTTCCAATGACAGCACTTCAAAATGTATTTTGTGTTAGTGGATCTCTTTGAAACTCCCTCCTAAACTGTCTTTGCATTTCACTTACATTTTCAAATTTACAGTTATTAATTATTTTACATTATTTTACAAATTTACATTATTAATTCAAATGGGTTTAACCTGGGGGCTGGATGTTATCACAGGATGTCTATGCCCCATGCTAATGGAGAAATTATACTATTTAGCCAGTATTGAACCACCTGACATTCGTCAGGAAGTAGAAACCAATAGTGAAAGGACCAAGGCACTGACATCTCCAGTCCATCCCATTTGGATATCAGCCAGCACGCCAAAGTCTTAAATCAAGAAATAGTTTTCTAAGTTCTACAGAGATACTCGCAGGAATACCTCAGCAAATGAAAGTGCAAAAGTGACAGGCTAAAACCCAGAACCTCAATCAGTGGGTGATACCAGATGAGGGACTCCCTCCTGGGTACACAGAACACAGGGTGACTTGGAAGGCACTGAATAGACTGCGCTCTGGCAACATGAGGTGCAGAGCCAGTCTTCAGAAATGGGGCTACAAAGTAGAGTCCACAAATTGCAAGTGTGGAGAAGAGCAAACCACAGACCACTTACTACAATACAGTCTGTGCCCTGCCACATGCACAGTGGAGGATCTTCTCACAATGACACCAGAGGCACTCCAAGTGGTCTGCTTCTGGTCCAAGGACATTTAGTATAATGCCAAGTCTTTAACATTGTTTGTGTTTTAAAATATAACTGTACTCTCAACTTGCTTCTGACACAATAAATAAATAAAACACCTGAGGGTGGGTGGGAGGGGGAATTTAAATTAATTTATCAACTTTTACAATGTATATACATTTTGGGGACAACCTGTATTATTGATGGATGTGCAATCATGTGTCTGTATTCAGTTACCCAGTCATACATTTTCCCTAATCAGCACTGATATACTTTAATTGGAGTGTAGAGAGGAGGTATAAGTAGACATCCTAAAGCTGTTTTTAAGACAGGGGTGGTTTGTTATTAATTTTTACCATTTAAAACAATCCTCCTCCTACTCCTCTTCCAGTTGGTAACAATCCGGTAGTAACAGCAAAATCCGGTAGTAAGTAACAGCAAAATAATCACAGAGAGTGAAAAATAAGCAGTTGACAACTAATCAGAGGTATAGAATTCTATTTTTTGAATTGGTTAAATACCTGAGGGATGGAAATAACACAAAAAAACTACCATTAGATCTCCATCCACTTCCTGCTAAACAGGTGAAGGTTAGGAGAAAATGCTGCGCTATTACTTCTCTTGCCAGCGTGCAATGAATTAGCAGCATCTAAAGTGTAAAGACTCATACTAGTCAAATGGAGATGGAAACATACTAGTTCTTACTTTTCAGAGCCTCGACAGTTTCGCCTTTTTTGACAAAAGATTTCTGCACACAGCTGATCCTGAAAGAAGACAAACTATTTTTATTTTTTATATATTGATACCTTACACACACAAAATTTCCACAGGCAAATAAAAGGAAAATGGTATACAGTAACCACATATTTATAACTGTATAATAATATAAATAATACTGCAGTGAAAAAAAAGAGATTTCCTCTCCATACTCCAAATGGGTGCGGTTAACTCATCCAAAATGTTTTTTTCTGAATATATGAAAAAAATATTTTTTCCATACCCTGGTAAAACATACCTTATATACTTGAGTATAAGCCGACCCGAATATAAGCCGAGGCACCTAATTTAACTACAAAAAACTGGGGAAATGTATTGACTCGAAATCAGGCCATCGAGTATAAGGAAAATGCAGCAGCTACTGGTAAATTCCAAAATAAAAATAGATACCAATAAAATTACATTAATTGAGGCATCTGGTTAAATGTTTTTGAAAATGTGCTTACGTATCCTTCCAATAATAATACAGAGAGTGCAATAATAAATGTAATAAAAATATAATAGAGTAAAATCATTGAAATGTAAAAATAACAGTAATAATAGAGTAAAATAATAAATGTAATAAAATAATAATAGAGTAAAATAATGTAAATGTAATAATAATAAGAAATAGAGTAAAATAATAAATATGATTATGATGATGATGATAATTTGGACTCGAACATAAGCCTAAAAAAGGCTGAAAAACTCGGCTTATACTCAAGTAAATATGGTATGTCTCAAATAGAGACTGGGCTTCAGAACATAGGACAAATGTTATAAAAAACTAACAATTCATTTCTGAATACTACAGATCACTTTATTGTTGTTTGTCCATTACTAACTATGAGTATTATATATATTCACAGTTATAAAACTGAATGTATTATTCTTAGGTGGAAGCAGACATGTGAATGCCTGTGTGCTTACTTTTATCTTATTACATTATATGGCATATAAGACACCACACAGTACTTACATTATATCATGCGACCATCAAGATTTTAACATTTTCATAAGGACTTTTGTAAGGACTGAACCTCGATCTCTTTTTATTTTTTACAGACTTAGTTAATAGTCAATGCGTATATGAATACATTAGCACCTTAAACAAAGTAGTTCAGTTATTCAGCCACCATCATCTATCCATCAAGGAATCCTATCTCACCTATTACAAGTCACATCTGTTAATATTCATAGTTTCAAGTGATACTTAATCTTTCTTTTTTATGTTTGAGCATAAAGTTGAAGCCAAGTTATCTCTGATGCATATACACATCCTAGTACACCTGGCTTACTGTACTGTATCTTATAGACTCTGGTTTATAAGTTACACTAGGTTACATTCTGTACTTTATATAGCCCCAGGCCTCAAAGCTGGCAACAAATACATATGGTCGGTAACACTAGGTTTACACAAAGCCCTAGAAGATACAACAAAATGACTGTGCCTGCATTGACTACTAGTGATGCTGTACAAGCCTGAAATTATTTGATTTGTAAGTGGCTGCGCAGCGGGTTAAACCACTGAGCTGCTGAACTTGCTGACCAAAAGTTGGCGGTTCGAATCAGGAGAGCAGGGTAAGCTCCTGCTGTTAGCCCCAGCTTCTGCCAACCTAGCAGGGTTCTGGCAGGAAGGTAATGACACTCCATGAAGTCATGCCGGCCACATGGCTTTGGAGGTGTCTACATACAACGCCAGCTCTTTGGCTTAGAAATGGAGATGAGCGTCACCCCCCAGAGTTGGACAAGACTAGACTTAATGTCAAGGGGAAACCTTTACCTTTACCTTAAGTATACTAAGTTTAAATATATATCGAGACAGAACACACATAATATTGCAGGAGTGTAGCAAAAATTTATGAGCATAATTAAACTGATAAGTTATTTAGTGCAGTACTTGAGTACTAAAGTTTAACAGTTATTACAGCTCTTACAAGACAATTAACAATATCTAACAGCAGCAGTTGAGATTAAGCCACGGCATTATCAGTCATACCTTATAGCTTCCTTTCCCTGAAATTCAGGAGATACAGGTTCAATGATCTCATTGACATCCACGCTCCCGCCAATGCTGCTCTCACATAATTCTTTATAATTTCTTGTTCGTTTTAACCAAAACGATGGCTTGAGGAAGTAAAAAAAGCTTCGTCGCAATCCATATTCCCCTAGGCAATAAAATTCACACACCCCCAAAAGAGTTTTAAAATATTAAATATCACAGTGTACATGTCAATTTTAAACTCTCATTTTAATTGCCATTTTATTGCTTTTAATGATTTAATGTGTTTTAATCTTATGTCTATGTGTCTTTATATGTTTTAAACCCTTTGGTTTTTATCTATTGTGTTTTATTATTTATTTATTTATTTAAAACATTTATATTCCGCCCTTCTCACACCACAGGGGATTCAAGGCGGAGCACAACATATAGATGGCAAACATTCAATGCCAGGACATAGAACTATAAATATACACAAACATTAAAATAATTTATATCTACTTTAAAATCAGCTGTTTAAAATCATCTCAAAACAACATACTGGCTCTGTTCAGCGGAGTAGGTTTCCTATTATATTATATTTTATAATTGCTTCAAGCCTTGAAGAGAGGAGAGTAAGATTATCATTATTATATTGCTTTGCAAATTTGATTTATTGATTTTTAGGTTGCAAAGTAAACTTTAATTTTACCTCCTTGTCGGACTGCAGCACTTCATCTTAAACTGCAAAACTAGCTGAAAACTACAACCTGAAGTTACTTCCATTTGTGATTTCTGGGTTTAATGGCATATTGAGCATAATAGGATGCAAGGACAGAAACTTCTTTGTTTATTTTTTTTACAGCAAGCCAGGAAGGAGCCCCCAGTGGCACAATGGGTTAAACTCATGTGCCGGCAGGACTAAAGAACAACAAGCCAGAGTTCAAATCCGGGGAGAGCGCAAATGAGCTCCCTCTGTCAGTTCCAGCTCCTCATGTGGGGACATGAGAGATGCCTCCCACAAAGATGATAAAATATCAAAAGATCACAATGTCCTTGTAGATGGCCAATTCTCTCACACCAGAAGCGACATGCATTTTCTCAAGTCGCTCCTCATATGGGGGGGAAAAAGCACGCCAAGACATTTCTCTTCAAACATGCCTTTTGAAATTGATTTTTAACATGAAAAGGTGTTGCATTTTTAAAGCTTTGTCTTACAGTAATATTTTTAAATGATATAATTCTGTTGACATTTAATACTGTTTTCATCTTAATTTTGATGTTTTGATTACACATAGTAATACTGTTTATTGTTATTTTTGATAATTTGCCTTGAATCCTAAGTCTGGGAGAAAGGTGGGATAGATATAAAAAGATGGGTGGATGGTTACTCATGTTGACGGACCCAAATAGCTAGCAGAACTTTGAAAACATAACTCACAGTACACATCACACTCAAATACACTGAGCTCACCACACCTTGTTTAGCCTCGATTTTGTTCCACAAGATGCTATTGACTGGTTACTGAATCTGGCCCCCAATATTGTTCAATTCTGCTGTATTTTTTTCTGAAACCTAAGAAACGTACCTGGCAGCACTTGATCCAAATAAACTCCCAAGAGTAGGTAAAGTATGCTATCAAGGGCCAATAGGGTAAAAACAATAAGGAGTGGATACGGGCCAAGAGTTAAATTGGAGAAAACAGCTCCATTTTCATAATCTTTCAGATGCATAACCTGTGAACAAATGAGGAAGTTTTAGACACCACGAAAGAGAAGGAGCATCTGAAAATCTGACAACATTTCAGTGCATGAAGCAGACTTACTGCTACAGAACTATTGCATATCCTGTTCAGATGGAAAAGCCACAGTTAATCCTCTGCCTTCTTAGTTTCTTGGCTGCTTTAAAAGGTTATCTGTTTGTATTTGGGTTGCTTTGAGTTTTCTGGGCTGTATGGCCATGTTCCAGAAGCATTCTCTCCTGACATTTCACCCACATCTAGGGCAGACATCCTCAGAGGTGAGGTCTCATCTCTGAAGATGCCTGCCATAGATGTGGGTGAAATATCAGGAGAGAATGCTTCTGGAACATGGCCATACAGCCCGGAAAACAGACAGCAACACAGAGATTCCAGCCATGAAAGCCTTCAAGAATGCTTGTATTTGGTTTGCTTCAGTGACTACAGATTTAGATATTTTTTTTATTCAGCAACAAAATAATTCAAAGTATTCTGTCCTGGAATCATGCAGTTAATAACACATTTATTCATAATATACCACACCCAAATTGTATTGATAACCACACATTTCCACTACCAAAATTCAGAAAAATATTGTGACAAGCCAAGGCCAATATACACAACCACATAATATTTCATGGTGAGGCATGAGCCTGGAGTGTCCAAAGGATCCAGTTTTATTCTGGGTTTTAAAATGCCTGCAAAAGTCTGAAAGTGGGAAATAGACATTGTTCTGCAGGTAACATGAATCAGTACCTCAGGTACAGGAAACATTCAGAGGCTCACATTAATGGTAACCATAAGCAATTACGATTTGTACTCCAAGCTAAGAAATTGGAAAGTTGGACTATTTTACTGACAAAGAAGTCACAGTTTTATGCTGGAGGCACCATAAACTTGTAGGACAGTGGTTCTCAACTTGTGGGTCCCCAGGTGTTTTGGCCTACAACTCCCAGAAATCCCAGCCAGTTTACCAGTTGTTAGGATTTCTGGGAATTGAAGGCCAAAACATCTGGGGACCCACAGATTGTGAACCACTGTTTTAGGAGAAACATTTGTAATAGAAAATGGATGAAAAAAATTAACATCATGGTATTTGAAATACAATGGTGTTGCTATTTATACAGTGCATGAGGTTATATATCCAGATGTTACTGAACCCAGATTCCCACAATTCTTAATCACTGGCAAGGGTCTATGGCAGTGGTTCTCAACCTGTGTGTCCCCAGGTGTTTTGTCCTACAACTCCCAGAAATCCCAGCCAGTTTACCAGTTGTTAGGATTTCTGGGAGTTTAAAGCCAAAACACCTGGGGACCCACAAGTTGAGAACCACTGCTCTATGGAAACTGGAGTTCAATACCTAGAACAGCACAGATTCACCACCTGTTGTATATTTCATAGTAGCAAGAAAATAATATATTTTACTAACCTGTGCAACGCCAACTAAAAATATGCATTCACACAGTGGGCTAAGCGACCACACAAAGGACTTTGGGAAATCTTCTGCCAAGACAACAGTCAGGCCCAGAATACCAAAAGCCAGGGTTGCAAAGTATTGAACTGTACCAGCATACGTTGATTTTTTGAAAATAGAAGTTAACATAAATGCAAATGAAATCTAAACAGAAATGGAAAAAGTTTTTCATTGTAAAAAAACTTCTTAATTAAAATGTTGTAATCACATTTTTTCCATGTGACAAGTACAATTATTACAGCAGTAGCAAGCAACAATATAGAGCTCATTCCGTTATACTACAGATCATACAGTATACTGAAAAGGACAATATTCTGATGTTCCTAACACTATTATCTCCTTTGACAAAAGGTAACTTAAGTAGTTCACATTTTGGTCATGTTCACCAAGAACAAACCAGGAAAACACTGTGTAGTGTCCTCTTGAATACAAAATGAACAGGCTATATTTTTATCACCTCTAACGTTGCACAAGTCAGAAATAAGGTGGTCAAGATACAATTCAAGACATAATTTTTACAATAAATTAGTCTTTGCAGTATAGTGTATGTTAACTAAAATCTTGGATTCAGAATATCTCTTTTGCAAAGAATAGAAGATGAAGTAGAAAGTGCTGTTCATGGAAGGGGATGGAAGTTATTCTTTTCATTGATTATCTCTTCCCAGCTGCAGCATAGGGTGACTATTCCAGTACTTTTCTTGACGGTCCTCAGCACTAGGTAGTGTTGGGAGAATTCCCTCCCCTTTTTCACCAACAAGATGTTTTGTTAGCAGTAATATGCATATGGAATCTGCTTTTTTCAACCAAGATTGGTTTTCAAAACAGTCAGAAGTTAAGATCATTTTTAAAAGTACAATACAATTAGTGATTTCTTGGTGTGGGGAGGAGGGCTCCTTTGGATGAAGCAGGGAATACTTCCCAGAGGACTTAAATTTGATATCTATTTATACATGTTATCTTAAGTAAAGCTGAGTAACTGGAAAACTGGTGTGTACTCATTATATAAGTAGATCCTTCCACATATTAACTGCTAAAAAAATTCAGATACAAAATAAAAATAAAGCTGCACTGGATAACTATAGTCTCTGCAGACTCCAACACCAAACTGATCTTCTACCAATGGTTCTCAACCTGTGGGTCCCCAGGTGTTGTGGCCTACAACTCCCAGAAATCCCAGCCAGTTTACCAGCTGTTAGGATTTCTGGGAGTTGAAAGCCAAAACATCTGGGGGCCCAGAGGTTGAAAAACACTGAAGACTGTTCTCTGGATCTGAACAGGGCTCTTTACCAGATCTGGTACTTTTCTGAATGTTGCAATAGAATTCCTGATCTTACATGCATCAACATGCATTGGAGCATGTATATTTTCACATAAAGGATGTTCAAAATACAAGTTTTTATGAAGACTGTTTAAAAATACAGTTTAAAAGGAGAAACAGTAGGAAATGGCCATATAAGTGAACACCTCCTATAGCAGCATAGATTGAAAACCAGATCAGCTCATCCATTTCTAGCTACACACGGTGGAGTAGAGGCATATATTTAGTTTAAAATAAGTAAAGAATTATTTTCTACTGTTTTATTTTTATAGAATGTCATTATCCATGGCTAGAAAATATTCTTTAGAATCCCCAAACCTCGATTTTCCTATTTTATATAAGGGATGCCCTTTTACTATGCCATTGTATACAATGAGGCCTGAACACCTATGGATTTTGGTACCCATGGAGTTCTCGGTACCAAACCCAGCAAATACTAACAATCCCTGCAATATTATATTAGCATAAGCAGAATAAGAGGAAGGGCAGGCAGAAGAAGGAAGTGTACAGGAAGGTTAGGATCGGGACTTAGTCAGAATCCTGCTTAAGCAATCAATCCCTTCCCCTTCAAAATTATATAATACTAAGCAAGAACAAAAAAAATCCCAAAAGTATTTCTCCCAATTGTGGGAGAGTTTGAGAGATTCCCTTCCCCCTACCATCTCAGTATATTTTTTCCTCAAAAAATTACTTATCCCAAAAACATGCTGCACAAATGAGGACACCAAGGGCAAGATGGATGGATGGTATCCTTGAAGTGACTGGCATGACCTTGAAGGAGCTGGGCATGGCCATGGCTGACAGGGAGCTCTGGTGTGGGCTAGTCTGTGAGGTCATGAAGAGTCAGAATAAACAACAACACACCATGTTCTATGGCACGTGTCAAATGCAAGGCCTACAGATTGAATACAACCCTCCATGTCATTTTATGTGGTCCTCCTAGATACTAGAAGACAACTCACATATACCTCATCATTAGACATCATGACTAGAGCAAATGGGAGTTAAGATACATCTGTTCTGTTTATTCAAGATAATAGAGTTTGAATTTAAATGCAAGGCTTGTGGATATGATGGTTGATGTTAAAATGTCCTTTCACCTATCCCCATGCTCAATGCCACAAGTGTCATTGGGTTGCAATTGCCATTATCCATAGGTCTCATGGCAAATAAACAAGTGATGTGAGTTGTCATTCAATCAACATCTGGGGATACCAACTGGAAAAACTAAAGTACACTGACCTATGTACATAAATTATAGTTATCCTTCTGTATTCATGGATTCTCTGTTCATGGATTCAATGACCCTTGAAAGGCAACCCTAAGGTTGATGTGACCCTTCATGAAAATGAGTTTAATACCTCTGTTCTATTCAAAGCTCTTTTGCATCTGAGCATCCTATACCTCACTAGTGTCCATGGGAAGCACATATACCTTTATGGATGTAAATAAAGCAGTTGCATCCAAACAATTCTAGGGCCCTTGTTGCTTTGTAGAGTACTAGAAAACAAAAATCCACATAACACACTGGATTGGTATTACCTCAATGACTAACTACATTATCTATCAAGCACCGAATATCTACAGTTCAAAGTGTGAATGGATGAGATGAAGGAGGTGTGGGAAAATAACATACAATTACTTGTATGAAGCTCCATAGATGCTCCATGCACCAGATTAGTTGAAGTATTGCATTGTCCCAGTTATGTCAATCGTTGTAGGCCATTTCATTCATCTTGAATTTGATATCATCCTCAAGCTAAAGGCATTTTTTTGCATAGGACAATGGGTCTATAAAAAAAGATTCCTGAATCTTCATAGAGATTATTTATTTCAGTTTGAGACTTTGATGAATTATAAAGGTTTGATAATGTGTTTCTGCAAAGCAATGGTATTCCCCATAATAACCTATGGTTACTATAGGTTACTATAGTAACCATACGTTACTATGGGAAAGCTGGACCATAAGGAAGGCTGAGAAAAGGAAGATAGATGCTTTTAAACTGTGGTGTTGAGGAAAATTCTGAGAGTGCCTTGGACCACGAGAACATCTAACCAGTACATACTTCAGGAAATAAAGCCCGATTGCTCATTGGAGGGAAGGATAGTAGAAGCAAAGATGAAGTACTTTGGCCACATAATGAGAAGACAGAAAAAGCTTGGAGAAGATGATGATGCTTGGGAAAATGTAAGGGAAAAGGAAGAAGGGCCAACCAAGGGCAAGATGGATGGATGGTATCCTTGAAGTGGCTGGCTTGAATCTGAAGAAGCTGGGGGTGGCCACGGCTGACAGGGAGCTCTGGCATGGGCTAGTCCATGAGGTCATGAGGAGTCAGAAGCTTGCCAAACAGATTTTTAAAGTGACTATTGGTATCTCATTCCATCTTTCTCATACAGTAGAGCTGATCTTTTGTCTTCTGTTTCTCATATTGAGGTTCCTTCATTTTTGCTGAGCACCAAATATCTTCTAGTACCGGCCACCATGAGTAGCCTACTGAGGTTTACCACATGACCTAAAAAATAAGAACAAATATGGTACTAGCTCTTGCACATAGCTTGCTTTCATAACTGCTAATTGTGCAGGGAGCATTCACTGCTGTGGTTTATATACTTTACCTAGGAAGGCTTCGGCTTTTCCACATAAGCTTAGTGGATGGATGGCATGTGAAATGGAATAAATTCTTCCTTGACTGAAGGATTTTTCAGAATTGCCTATTACAACCTTCTAGCTGCTTTAGCACTGTAACCTCCCTTAACAAATATTCTGACTAGAGCATGAAAGAGCAAGAGTACAAAATCACCTGGAAGGTCACAAGTTGTCTATCTCTGGCTATTCATAAAACTACATCTGCTTTTGTAAGGAGCACTAGAGCAGTGGTTCCCAACCTGTGGTCTATGGACCACTAGTGGTCTCCAAGAACTAAAATATGATCTGCACCCTCGCTGTTACTACACCGTTGCAATGAGTGTGACTGGTCTCACAAAATCCTCCTATAGTGCCGAGGCAACGAGGATGTCAGGAGAGGAGAGGCTGACTACCCATGAGAGGCAAGACAACAAGCCTCCTGACTGCTGCTTCTCCTCCTCCTTCCTTCCCCTGAATGGAGTCATTCTATGTGGCACCTGCAATTTTCTGAATCAGCACCCCAAATAACCAAACCGAATTTAAAGTTGACCAAAAACTTATTCATAAGGCCTTTGATTTTTGATATTGCTGTTTTTAAATTGTTTTAAATTGTTTTTAAATTGTGTTAGATTTTAGCCATTCTTGTAAGCTGCTCCGAGCCCCAGGGGAGTGGCAGCATATAAGTTCGAATAATAAATAAATAAATAAATAAATAAAACAACGCTTTTGATACTAATGTGGCAGAGTGGCCCCTGGTCAAAAAAAAGGTTGGGAACCACTACCCTAGAGGAATCTCTTTTTGACATACTCATTGGTATGGTGGAACATAGTGTGCCGGGTCCTATAGAGTCCTTTCAGTTACTAGATGGTGTTCTGCATATTTTCTACAATGGTTCTTTCTTTCATTCCATTTTCTGTCTGGTTCTTTCCATACATCACTAATAATTTCTGTGCACAATGCTGTGAGTGATGGATGAGCAGAATTGCCATACATGCTGGGTCAGTTATCATTGTTTCTATATCAAGTGGCTTAAATTTTCATTATTCATGGCTTCACTATATGTCCCTCAAAAAACGTCTAAACAGAAAACAGAGAGAGCTCTTGTGCCATCATTGTTTAGAAGGGAAAATCCAATGAAACATAAGGAGTAAGTCATTAAATAAACAGTTATTTAGCAGGGGGATAAATAATCTTATTATTTAGCCATGGAACAAACTATCTTAAAAGGTGATTGGCATCATGGGGGTGATTTAGCTGTTGCTATCTCCACTGTACAAGGAGGTGGACTAGGACGACATTAAAGCCCCTTATATGATCCTCCTAGAGGTCCAGACGCCCTATCCCCCTGTTTTTTTAATGTTTTGTGTATATTGTTTATATGCTTATATGTTTTATACTTTAATGTTATGTTGTTTATTTTATTGCAATTTGTATCTCATTGTATTGTAATGTGTTGCTTGGGCTTGGTCTCATGTAAACTACTCCAAGTTCCCGTAGGGGAGATGATGGCGCGGTATAAATAAAGTTGTTGTTGTTGTTGATGATGATGATGATTATTTCCCATCTGGCTACCCTAATACTCAAGTCATGACCTTTACTGGGAGCTGCCTGTGTGATATAAAACTGCTTTGCAAGTGACAATAACAAGAATGACTGTAAAATTGCTCTAAAATGCATATACACACAAACTTACAGAGGATAATCCATATAGGAAAAAAAGAAGAAATATCACAAAGCTGCTACTTTGACCAAAGAGTGAAGAAAATGTTGCAATGACGGACATGAGAAGGGACATGACAAAAACCAGACTGGCGTAGAGTAAAACCCAAGAAAGCCTAGAAAGAGGGGAAAAAACAATGAAGGTTCACAAACTCATAGTCATCTGTACAAATGACTAAATCACAGCTAAACAATATTAAAATACACTGTCCAAAATGAGTCCTGAAAGGAGCCTTTGCATGAAACAAATGAAGTACAGGATAATAGTGGACATATGGAAATGCATTATTTCATATTCATAGAATACAGGTTGTCTCCTTTATTTGAAATGCCAGAGATCAGAAGCTTTTCGGATATCAGATTTTTCTAGATTTTGGAATAGCTGTATTTACATATACAGACATTTCCCAAGATTTGAAGAAGATAGGTTATGTAGGTTAAGTTGAATCTATATGTAAGTTGGAACAGGTACATTTTTAAAGTGTATCTCCATATATACATGTTTTGGATAGCATAGGGATTTCACTTCCAAACATGCTGTGGTCCCATCATTCATCCCGATGTAGGAGATGATACTATTTGCTCTATTTAAAATGATTTTACATTATGAATTTGATGCAAACAATACGTTAAATTGAAATAATGTGACAGTTTCATGCAAACTGTAGAAAAAGCAATCCCAAGAGGAATGAGAATGAGAAAAGAAATGATTGGGAACAAGAACAGCAGAAATACATTACAACAGGAAATGGTGATAGAAAAATGAAATCTGGGAAGGGAAACACCAAACTGAGAAAACTAACTAAAATATGCTTGGGAGGAGGGAGAAACAAACTAAAAGTGATTTTTTTTCTTCTTTTTTTTAGTGCTAAGAGACCATTATTACATGGGAAAGTAGCAGTGCAGAAAAACTTTGAAGGCTATAGGATGATTGTAGTCAGGCCAAAGTTTAGTTACAGTATCATGTTATTTCCAGGGGAAAAAATAACCAACCCTTCCATTTGCAAATTTTATCAAAAATCTGCTGGAGGAACCTATTATTGAATATCATGTCCAGTAACAAAGACAGCAAGAATCTGAGAAGAATCTGCTCCCTCATATAACATTTATCATTGTGTCCTTCTTTGAACTTTTCCAGCCTCAGTCTTCTATATGCAATTAAAACTGAAGGGGTGCGACTGTGTTTTATATGGCATTTATCATATAATGATGATAACCTCTAACCTACATAATTATTAATTAAACCCATCTATGACAGTACTATCTATATTTTATTCATCATAGTTAAATGCATAGGAGCCCCCAGTGGCGCAATGGGTTAAAGCCCTTGTGTCAGCAGGACTGCTCACTGAAAGATCGGCGGTTCAAATCCGGGAAGGATGAGCTTCCATCTGTCAGCTCCAGCTTCTCATGCGGGGACATGAGAGAAGTCTCCACAGGATAGCAAAACATCCGGCCATTCCCTGGGCAACATCCTTACAGACTGTCAATTTTCTCACACCAGAAGCGACTTGCAATTTCTCAAGTTGCTACTGATATGGGAATAAAAAGTTAAATGCATGTCTGAATTTGGCTGGAAGTCCTTCATTTCGATAGGGTTCACTATTATCCATGATTCTGCAAATTCTGGGAACTTATGTCAGTGGATTCAGAGGTCATACCTTTTATTTCAGACCCTACACCCTTAACATTCATTTTACATGGCCTACAACTTTAAATTCAGTAGAGTATAACATCACACAGTACAATATAAATGGATAATCAAAGCAATGTTTGGCATTTTGATTCTCTCCTCCAATGATGATCCGCTAAATGATTCAATAACACTCACAAAAAGTCACCAATGAAACAATATGCTTTTTGTTTTTTGCTATTTAGTAGGAAATGTTTTTTAATGTGTGGTGTACTGACTCAGTTTCTATATTCGAGTAAGAAAGAATGCTTTCTGTATTACCACTTCTCAGGCTTTGATAATCATTTCCCTACCATAATTAAGTTAAATTGTTACTTAATACAGCGAGTGCTAACTTATTTTGCTGTGGGTGAATGTTCTCATTCAATGTTATATGAAGAATATCATATAAAGCACATGCTAATGCTTTGGGGGGCGGGGGTTGAATAGTTTTTATTAATCAAAGAATAGTGAATACAAATAATAAAACACACAAGTGAGTTTAATAAGTGAGGTTGGGGTGTGAGGAAAAGGGAAGGGGAGGTGGAACCAAAAAAGGAGAAAAGAAAAAAAGGGGGGATTTTGCTGACTCCCAATCTCTTTCATTGTGAAATCAAAACTTAGTTTTCTTCCCCTCATTATCCACTCTCTATAACCTTCCCAAATTCTTTAGAGTATCATTTTCATATTTTCTTGTTTCAGATAGTCCTTTAACATTGTCCAGTCTGCTGGTTTCTTCAGGATGCCTTGATAGTTCTTTAGGTGATAAGTTGTCCATATTCATAATATCTACTATTTTTTTAAAAAAATCCATTCTTCCATTGAACTAATGCATGGGTTTTTAAACCATTTTAAAATATTGGGAATCGAAAGATGACGGTTCTAAATGCAGTTCTAAATGATGTTATGTTTTATTGTGATATGTTTTTATTTGGTTTTCTTTTGATGCTATTTTATTGTGTTATGTTTTTAACTTTGTGCTCCCTGGGCTTGTCCCTTTGTATGCTTCCCCGAGTGCCTTAGGGGAGATGGAGGTGGGGTATAAAAATAAAGTAGTAGTAGTAGTAGTAATAATAATAATAATAATAATAATAATAATAATAATAATAATAATAATAATAATAATATTTTAATTAACTATTTTGGGGATTGGGAACCCTATAACTGTAAATAATTCATTTTAAAGTAACCCCCCCCCCCCCAAATAATTCTATTTTCTTTACATCGGTGGTTCTCAACCTGTGGGTCCCCAAATGTTTTGGCCTTCAACTCTCAGAAATCCTAATAGCTTTTAAATTGGCTGGGATTTCTGGGAGTTGTAGGCCAAAACACCTGGGGACCCACAGTCTACATAGATGTGCATGACATGCATGCTGTACCACAAGTTCGTACATCTGACCATTTAACTTCAAACTGAATGACTCCAAGCTTTTCATATGGAGAAACATCCTTGTGCTACCTGAAGGACAAAATACTGACAAAGGACAAAATACTGGATTTGATCCTGAAATATGTTAATTTAGGAAAGTTCATGGAAGAATAGTTTGCACATCCCCTCTTATCTGCTACAGCCACCCAAGTCTCCCCAAATATCTAAAAGAGATGGGGGAGGTTCAAAAATGTGGAATAGACTATAGAGACTTGATGATGGATTAGCCAGATTTCTCCTCTATGAGCAGTACCCATATCCTAGGATTCTGAGGAATCCTTCAATGTGAAGACTTCAGTAGAGGAAAGCATGTGAGATTTTCCTGCCATGGTTGTCAGTCTTTAATTCTCTGGATATTTTGGACTTTAGCTTCCAGATTCCCTTGGCCAAGCTAACTGAAGTTTCTGAAAGGTGACGTCCAAAACACATGCGATTAAACTATGACCTCTTAGGATCCAAGCCATTATGTGTGTCTTCTCCCATGAGATAGCATGACAACTGTTCTATTTATGTATGATCAAAGAACTAAAACACATACTCACGTACCAAAAAGCTGTGTCGTGAAGTCCCATTACTGTTAAGAATTCTTTCAGGTTTTTTTCTTTCTCTGTCACAATGTGGATTGCCAAGAAATTGCCAAATGGTGAAAAAGCAACCACAAGGTAAAGTAATACAACCAAGCGAATATAATGATCTATTTCTGTACCAGCAGATTTTCCCATCATGATGGCTTGTGTTGATTCCAGTTTTTCCAAAACTGAATGATTGGTCTTGTACTAAAAGGGGGCGGGGAGGGAAATATTACATCATTTTATTGCAGCAAATATTTTAATAGATAGACTTTATATCTAAAGATATACAGCTAAATAATACCAGTTTGTTCGCTTTATGGCTCAAAAATATCCTTCAAATGGTTGGGAAATCTCCCAGAACAGTATAGGGAACTAACTATTCTCACTGGAAAACTCCACTTAAGTACCTACTATCAACTGAAAAGCTGTTCCATTCAAGAAAAGGCAATTTGAATCTGCTGTATATACTGTATTTTCTGACGTATAAGATGACTGGTCATATAAGACGACCCACAACTTTTCAAGTTAAAATATAGAGTTTGGAATATACTCGTTGTATAAGACTATCCCTCTTCCAACGCAATTCTATTCAATGCCCATCTAGTCACAAAAACTCCCAAGTGCAAACCTTGTCAATGCGGGGCAAGCTGGGGGTGATTTGGGAATTATGACTCCCAGAATGCCTCAGTGGGCACGTCCAAGGAACTCCACCACCCGGGGCTGCTGGAGTTGTAGTCCGGGGGCACTTCCTTGGGTCTAGACAAGCCTGGTGGCCTTTGGAGGCTTCTGCTGGCCGATTGGGTTGCCTTGCTTCCTTCCTCTCTCTCCCGGCTGCCCAGAAATGGCAACATTGGAGAAGTTGCTTCAAAGTAGAGTGGGGAGAGTAGCGCGGGTGGAGGAGGGTCTTGAAAGTAGAGCGGGGAGAGCGACAGGGACAGCCCAGCAGGCCACCACCCCCGGCCAGTCTCCGTGGCAATGCGGCCTGCCGCTCCTCCTCTCCATGCCCTCCCTCTCTCCTCCCTCCCTCTTCCTCAGGCTGCATCACTAAGGGACTTGGATTTTATTCTTTTCCATATACCGGGTGTATAAGATGTCCCCCGACTTTTCATAAGATTTTCCAGGGTTAAAAAGTCATCTTATACACCAGAAAATGTGACACTTATGTATACGTTGACCTTGTATGTAAGTCAAAGGCATATTTGGGGGACCAAAATTATGGTTTTTGATATGTGAATGTCAACCATGATTCTGTGAAGAGGGTAAAGAGCCATTGTTGCCTTAGGAGCCAGTCACTCCGTCATTTACCCGCCCCAGCATTCAAAGGACAGAAGTACCACCACATCATAGAGGTCAGAGGAGGATTATACTTATTTTAGGCTCATCTGGGATAGACTAATTATTTCTCACCTTTCTTCCAGAAAAAGGGGTGGTTCCTTTTTATATATAAGAGTTAAGGTGTAGTACTTATAGAGGCTATGGATAAGTTGATCAAGGTTTTGGAGTTGATTTTTTGACGTTCTAAATGTATACATGAGTATGTGCAGAAAATCACAATTTGACACACTGTCTACAATTAACCACTGCTCATCCTGCAGCATGCATCCATAATAGTATGTGATGTACATTTGTATTTCATAGAAGGTTTGTTCTAATATTCCTTCAGAAATCATTATGAATGTAACCATCACACACAGAGCCAACTATTATTGTCATACACCAGGAGAAGTGCTAATGTATAAGAAAATTGTTTCTTAAAAGACAAGAAAATGTCAGTTTTATTTTTTTAAGGTTTTAAATACTTTAGATACAACAAAACAATTTTTCACATTCTAGCTATTTACCTTTATCAACACTGCATCAATACAGATCTGTAGTGCTGCAAATCCATTGCTCCAGTATTTTTCAGCTTCACATGTTTCAGGATCCATTGAATCACTGACTATTAAAAACAACATCCAAAGCAAATAATGAGAAGCAAAACCTTATTTGTTTGATAACTGTTTAAAAAGCATTGTTGGAACACTGAGGCCTTTTCTTCACTGCCATATAATCTAGAGATTATCAAAGCTGATAATCAACATTATCTGCTTTGAAATGGATTATATGAGACTACACTGCCATATAATCCAGTTCAAAGCAGATAATCTGGTTTTCATATGGCAGTGTAGAAGGGGCCTGACATTAAGTTTCTGCATGTCAAAGGTAGAAATCTCTGCAGTCATCCCCATTATTTTAGATCTAACATTAGCATGGATAGGTTGTCCAATTGATGTCAATTTGTCATGGGGTCAAATTATTTAAAATTATAACTGAAGCCATGACAAAGGATAGCGGGAGCCCAGAGCCTCACAGAGATGGACGATGTGAACTTTTGGAGGAATGGAGAAGCCCAATAGCAGCTGCCAGCATCCTGGATACTTTCTTTTCTCCTTTTAATACAAAATATCCCCTTTGAATAAACATACACTTTGGTGTGTTACCCTATTATTTGTTCTTTGCATCCTTTTTTGGCCTTTTTTGTGTCATTTCCTCTTTCTTGCAGCCGGCCTCGGTAACTGCCTAGCATCATAGCCCCCGCAGGCCTCAGAGTGGGGCTCCTCTCCTTCTTTCCCTCCTAGGATAACCTTTTTGCACCCCAACTAACCCCTTTGCCAACCCTCACTCATGCATTTGGGAGTCCCCCGTATCCATGGACCCTCAGTGTATAGATAATATCCCATTTTTATTTCCTATAAAATCTTTTGGAGACCTGGCCATTAATCAAGATCCAGGTGACCTTTCACCAGCACCTCATAATCCTGGAATTTCCTCTAGCAGTTTTCCTGGTTATCACCCAATAACAATGGATCCGAGCACCCATCCTCTCTGTTCCATAGACCTGGCTGTGTAAGAGACAACTGGACCCTGATATTTATTTATTTATTTATTTATTTACTTTGCTTGTATACCGCAGTTTCTCAGCCCGTAGGCGACTCAACGCGGTTCACAACAGAGCAAAAGACAGTCATATCAAAATAGCAATAACAATTTAAAACCATGAGAGCAAAATATACAAATAATGGCACAACAATAACAACACAATAGCATCTCGTAACTAGAATCGTGATCCAACTCGTCGTCTATAATTCCGTTCCTATATTCATCGTATTCATTGCACTATTTATCTGAATGCCTGTTCGAACAGCCAGGTTTTTAATTTTTTCCGAAACACCATCAACGTCGGAGCTGATCTTATGTCCATGGGAAGGGCGTTCCACAGCCGAGGGGCCACCACAGAGAAGGCCCTGTCTCTCATCCCCGCCAGCCGTGCTTGTGAAGCAGGCGGGATCAAGAGGAGGGCCTCCCTAGAAGATCTTAGCGTCCTGGTGGGTTCATAGGCAGAGATACGTTCAGATAGGTAGCTTGGGCCTGAACCGTTTAGGGCTTTAAAGGCCAACGCCAGCACTTTGAATTGAGCCCGGTAGCAAATCGGCAGCCAGTGGAGCTGGTGCAGCAGAGGAGTTGTGTGCTCCCTGCGCTCCGCTCCTGTTAGTATCATGGCTGCCGAGCGCTGGACTAGCTGAAGCTTCCGGGCCGTCTTCAAGGGCAGCCCCACGTAGAGAGCGTTGCAGTAGTCCAGGCGGGATGTGACCAGAGCGTGGACTACCGTGGCCAAGTCAGACTTCCCAAGGTACGGGCGCAGCTGGCGCATGAGTTTAGCTGTGCAAATGCTCCCCTGGTCACCGCCGAGACCTGGGGTTCCAGGCTCAGCGATGAGTCCAGGATCACACCCAAGCTGCGAACCTGCGTCTTCAGGGGGAGTGCGACCCCATCCAACACAGGCTGTAACCCTATACCCTGTTCGGCCTTTCGACTAACCAGGAGTACCTCTGTCTTGTCTGGATTCAATTTCAATTTGTTCGCCCTCATCTAGACCGTCACAGCGGCCAAGCACCGGTTCAGGACCTGGACAGCCTCCTTAGTAGCAGGTGGAAAGGAGTGACAGAGTTGGACATCATCCGCGTACAGATGACACCGTACCCCGAAACTCCGGATGATCTCCCCCAGCGGCTTCATGTAGATGTTAAACAACATGGGAGACAGTATTGAGCCCTGAGGAACCCCACAAGACAAAGGTTGTGGGGTTGAACAGGTGTCTCCCAGCAACACCTTCTGAGATCGACCCTCTAGGAATGACCGGAGCCACTGCAAAACAGTACCTCCAAGACCCATCCCCGCGAGGCGTCCCAGAAGGATACCGTGGTGGTCGACTGTATCGAAGGCCGCTGAGAGGTCCAGCAGCACCAACAGGGACACACTCCCCCTGTCGAGCTCCCGGCGCAGATCATCCACTAAGGCGACCAAGGCTGTCTCAGTACCATGTCCCGGCCTAAAGCCAGACTGTGCCGGATCCAGATAATCCGTGTCTACCAAGAATGCCTGGAGTTGTGAGGCCACCACACGTTCCAGGCCTTTGCCCCAAAAGGGGAGACTGGAAACAGGCCGATAGTTCACGAATTGAGTGGGGTACAGTGATGGTTTTTTCAACAGCGGTTTTATCACAGCTTGTTTTAAGCTGGCTGGAATTATGCCTTCCCGAAGGGAGGCATTAACCACCACCTTCACCCACTCGGCCAATCCCCCTCTGGCCTCCTTTAGAAGCCAGGATGGGCAGGGGTCTAGGATGCATGTGGTTGCCCTCATTCCTCCAAGCACCTTGTCCACATCCTCGGGTTTCACCAATTGAAATGAATCCATCAAAACTGGACAAGAAGATGCTCGTGTTACATCCTCAGAGACTGTCGTTAATATGGTATCCAGACCAGAGCGGATCAAAGCGACTTTGTCCGCAAAGAACTGAGCAAAGGCTTCACAGCGAGCTGCCGAGTCACCAGGGCTCCCATCCTGAGTGGTGGGTTTTAACAGGCCTCTGACAACTCGGAACAGCTCAGCCGGACGGTTCTTTGCAGACGCAATAGTAGCCGCAAAGAAGGATTTCTTTGCGGCTTTTATTGCCGCGGCATATGCCCTTAAAAAGGACATAAACCATGTTCGATTTGGCTCGCTTGGATCCGAACGCCACACGCTCTCTAGTTCCCTCTTCCTTCGCTTCATCGCTGCCAGCTCCTCAGTAAACCAAGGGGCAGGTTTAGCTCGGCTACTTGAGAGGGGACGTTCAGGAGCGATTGTGTTTATTGCCCTAGCCATCTCCCCATTCCAGAGAGCGACCAGGGAATCAACAGAATCACCTACCGAGATGGCGGGAAACTCCCCAAGAGCCGTCAGGAATCCATCAGGATCCATAAGCCTCCTGTCCTTTGTGCAGCCACCGGCACATAATAAGAATATTAATCACCTGGCACTTCTGCTCTGATACTGAGAGGTCATGCCCTGTCTTCCCAAAATGACATTTCCCTTTTCCCAGAACTGGATTCCCTAATCCCATCACTTTGGGCAATACTCTGGTATGGACTACAATGGACATGGGCATGACAAAGGGAAAATCCCATAAGCATCAGGGACCCGATGGCCCCATTTTGTTTGTCTTAAGAGAGACAAAGTTATTCATTCACAAAAACTTTTGTCTTCCGGATCATCCTGTCCTCTGTCAGCCATTGGAGAGCGGAAATCTGCATTGGAAATGGGAAACGCTCTCTGATTGGCTGGCAAGCACCACAGTTCCACCTCATAGAGGGAATCCTCCCCAGCAGGCTGTGATGGCAACATGGCTCCACCAATCAGCATGGAGCCAGCTCCGGCTGGCCATGCGCAGGAAAGATTCTACTGTATAAAAATGGATGCTTTAGCCTGTGTCAAACATGTCAGCTTCTTTCTGTGGCTGTCCTTTCTAGCTGGACTTAATAAAATACTTTGATGGCTTCTTCTTTTTCAACTGGTGAGACTTCTTGATTGGAGAACATTGGGTTATAGCTTCTTCTCAGATCCTCAGGAGACCCAGTGCTGGTTATCCATAGTGTGTGTTTTGCTATCCACAGTCTGGTGCTCACTACCTGTGTCTGTCTACCCTAAATTGCTCGATTCCACTATTATTCCATATTAGAGGGCATCATCATTTTTTATTGGTTTTCTTATACTGATGCACATTTTCCAAGGAAACAGAATTTCACAACAATAAAAAAATGAAAGAGTGATGCATAGGATTAAATCCAATTGCTAATTCCAACGAGAGCATTCTAGATGGAATTAGTGCTTTCTATTAAGTTAGTAGATCTATTCAAATTGGGAACAGAAAATGGATTTAGAACAGGCATGGACAAACTTTAGCCCTCCAGGTTGACTTCAATTGACTTCTTCAAGAGGAATCTGAAAACTTGGTTATTTCAAAGTGCCTTCAATGATTGAATGTAAGATACTCCCTGACCAACTTTGCACAAAGTGACCTCAGAAGCACTTTATTTTATGGTTCATGCAATTAAATCCTTCCTTATCCCTGGATCCTCCTCCCCGATAATGTACATTGTCCTATCTCCCAGCACTTTAAAATTTTATCTTTGAATTTGGCCCTGCCCAGTGAAAATCTTTTGTGTTTTAATGGTTGATTTTATATTGTTGTGTCATTCATTATATTGGTTTTCTATTTTATGTATTTCATTTTCTGGTTTTGTTATGCTTTTGTGTTATATTGTGTGTATTGTACTGATGGGCGTGGCCTCATGTAAGTTGCACTGAGTCCACCTGGGGGAGATGGAGCAGGGTATAAATAAAGTTTATTATTATTATTATTATTATTATTATTATTATTAATTCCCACAATTCCTTACAGCCAGCAAGCTAGCTGGGATTTCTGGGAGTTGAAGTCCAAAATATCTGGAGGGCCGAGGATTGCCCATGATTTATTTTATTTTATTTATTTATTTGACTTGTATACCGCTACTTCCAATTTGGCTCGGAGCAGTTTACAGCAGTAGATTAAAACAATACAATTAACTTTAAAATACAATAAAACAAGAACAGACATAGTCCTGAGTTATTCACCCATCGAAAGCTTGATTGATTTAGAACATAATCATATATATGAAACAACAGCAGATACTCTCTTGGCTACAATCCTATACTTGCTTACCAAAGAGTAATTCCTACTAAATTAAGCAGAATGCAGTTCTGACACACACACACACACACCCCACCATAGATAAATAGATAGATGGATAGATAGATAGACACACACACACACACACACACACACATAATTACAGGGTTAAACAGTTTCCTTCTTCCACAGTCTTTAGGCAAGAAAAAAAAAGCTTCGCTTCAGCATACTAACACAAGATTAACCAAAATCAAATCTTATCATGTGATACTTTAAAAAAACATGTAGCACACATCATTTTACTTGCCTTCAGGAGGAAATCTGAGATGATAGGACATGGAGTCATTGAAAATTATTCCTACAAATGTTTTGGGGTTATGCCTCCTAGCCTCTTCCATTTTTTGATCGTTTAGAAATCCTGTTGCATTTTTTCCTGTTTGGTGGAATTGAACATTGAGATCAGAGAAACTTGAAAAGTTAAGTTTATAACAAAGAGAAATACTATAAATACTCAGGTACAACTTAGCATCATGTATAAGTCAAGGTCAGGTTTTGAAGGCAAAATTATGGATTTTGATATGACCCGTGGAACAGTCAAGGGTCATTCTGCAGGGAGGGGAAAGTGCTACCCCTTTTTCAGGGCCAACTGTACCTCCCTGATGCCAATTTCCCATCCAGGCATTCAAGAGGGCCTTTTACTACTCTACTCTGAGAATGGAATCACTGCTTTCGATAAAAGCTAAATTATAGTATTAACTCTCACTAAAAGGGGAACCATTTCCTTCTGAGTAGAGTGGTGAAAGCTGAGAGCTTAGTCTGTCCCAGGAGAATCTAAAAAAGAAAAGAAAAGAAGAAGAAGAAGAAGAAGAAGAAGAAGAAGAAGAAGAAGAAGAAGAAGAAGAAGAAGAAGAAGAAGCAGCTCTCTCTATTCCCTCTTCCAGTGTCACACTGCTACCTAGCTGGGAAAATAGCAGCGGAGCTCTTTGGTACTTACCTTCAAAAGAGCACCAAGAGAATAGAAGGGTTGGTGCACCTTTAACGTGCTACTGGGATGGACTAAGCCAGTGGTTCTCAACTTTCCTAATGCTGTGACCCCTTAATACAATTCCTCATGTTGTGGTGACCCCCAACCATGAAATTATTTTTGTTGCTACTTCATAACTATAATTTTGCTACTGTTATGAATCGCAATGTAAATATCTGATATGTTGAATATATTTTCATTCACTGGACCAATTTTGGCCCAAATATCTAATACGCCCAAATTTGAATACAGGTGGGGTTGGGAGGGGGGTTGATTTTGTCATTTAGGAGTTGTAGTTGCTGGGATTTATAGTTCACCTACATTCAAAGAGCATTTTCAACTCCACCAATGATGGAATTGAACCAAACTTGGCACACAGAACTCCCATGGCCAACAGAAAATACTGGAAGGGTTTCTTGGGCATTGACCTTGAGTTTGAGAGTTGCAGTTCATCTACATCCGGGGAGCAGGAGAAGGGCTTTTGGTAGGAGGATTAGCCATCTGTTTCCAAAAATGAAGAGAAGGACAGGTGGAGAGATCTTCAGCCTGAAATATGTGTTTTCTGATGGTCTTTGGTGACCCCTCTGAAACCCCCCTTTTGACCCCCCCCCCAGGGTTCCCGACCCCCAGCTTGAGAAACACTGGACTAAGCACTTGCCTTCTGCCATTGTACTCAGAGAAAGAGATGGCTCCTTTTCTGATAAGAATTAAGGTAATATGCACACGGACCTGTGAATAGGGCAACCCAGTTTTTTAGGTTGATTCTTTAGACTTATACATGAATATATGTAGTAAATACTTTTCCATGCAAAGAAAATATATGATCAGTTATTCTAATAACTATTGCTTGCAAGTAAGTACAAAAGGCAAATCAAATTTATGTAATGACAAAATATCACGAAACCTCACAGTACCTTCTGTGTAGCATTCTGAAAACAGTGCTTGCATGATTTGTTTCGTTTCATTATTCTCTGGCGTATAGCCAAAAATGAACTCAGAAATGCTGGAGTGATCTATAGCTTTAAGATCTGAATCAGACACCTCGTCATGTGATTTGCTGGGGCTCGCCATGGTTATTAGTTTTAACAAACCTAACAAGAGAAATGGAATGAGGACTTCCTGCACAAAACAAAACAAATGGAAAATGGTAAAAGAGACCCATGTGTATCTGCAATTCAAGATGCAGCTCCCACAAAATCTATATGCTTAAGCAAATATACCCGGAGCCTTTCCTACTCTGCCATATAATGCAGCTGAACTGCACTGAACTTCATTATATGAGTCTGCACTGATCATCTAATGCAGTTTCAAGCCACATTATATGGCATTGCAGATGTAGCCTGGGGGCAAGGATGCAGGCTTAAAAGCAATTATAAATATAATTCTACATTTATTTTCAGACATAATGCTATAATTAACAGTGTTTAAACCTTTTTATACAGAGGGCAAGATCACAGTTTCTCAAACTGTTGGAGGGCCAGATTATAATTTGAAAAAAGCATGAATGAATTCGTATGCACACTGCATATATCTTATTTGTAGCGCAAAAAAAAAAACCTTAAAAACAATACAATAGTTTAAATTAAGAACAATTTTAACAAATATAAACTTATTAGTATTTCAATGGGAAGTGTGGGCCTGCTTTTGGCTGATGAGATAGGGTTGTTGTTGTTGTTGTGTGCTTTCAAGTCACTTCAGACTTAGGTTGACCCTGAGTGAGGGCCAGGTAAATGACCTTGGAGGGCCGTATCTGGCCCCCGGGCCTTAGTTTGAGGACCCCTGGTTTAAACATTGCAAACTACATTTTTTAAATAACTTAACTTTTATTAAATATAAAAATACAAAAAAGCACAGTAAAAAGACATTTTAGATATACAAAACTACAAATATTACACTATTATAGACTATACATTACAACAAAACAATGCCTGCGATTCACCAGAAAGGGAGAAATGTGCCAAGAGGATGACGTGACCACCTTCTATCTGGAAATCTATGTGCTTGTGATGAAAGACCATGTTGGTCCATAATAGGTCTCTATAGTAACTTACAGACCCACCATCAATACTCTACTTTTGGAAGACCATCATACATGGCCACAAGTGATCAGTAATAATCTAGGAATTTTTATGTAAACATCTCAAGTAATTGTTTCCTTTTGTCCCCTGCTTTTAACTTGCACATTATTTTATGAATTGGCAAAAAGAGGATGCTCTAGTCCTGGTAACGGCAATATGGGTGGATTCAAAGTCTAGTGATATCCAAGTATTAACACTCAAACTGCTAAGAAAAAGATTCATTTCAACAGTAGAAGAAATTGAGTAACTTAAATTGAATGATACATTCTGGGTCTATTCATAGACCCAGAATGTTGAGCATCTACACAAGGGAAATGCAGTAAATCTACATGGGTAAATCCAGTAGCCTTGTTATTTGGAAAATTTATCTGTTAAAATGAGGACTGTTGAGTTTCATTAACAACCACTGCAACAGACAATGATGTAATAGTTTAGTATGTGTATACTAATAGACACTAATGCACAAATACTAGCATGCTACCATACATCAAATTTGTTGGGTGAACATATTAGTCATCTTTTCTTTCTAAGGCCAAATATTACATAACCTGATAATTCAGCAAAACTTTTTTTCTAGGTCTGTAATAGATTTTAACATTCAAACTAGTTAAAGGTAGTGTACACTTTTAAATTTTGTATAACCTGATAATTTAACAAAACTTTTTTTCTAGTTCTGTGATGGAGTTTAACACACTACTTTTAACTATTACTTGTAGAATCATTGAATAATAGAGATGGAAGAGAGTTCAAGGGCCATCCAGTTCAAACATTCTCGACAGATGGACATCCAGCCTCTGCACCTCCAGAGAAGGAGACTCCACCAGCAGCTCTGACTGCCAGGAAGATCTTTCTAATATTTAGGTGGAATCTCTTTTGTTGAAATTTGAACCACTGCTCAATGCCCTAGTCACTAGAGCAGTCAAAAAATATGTTCCATCTTTATGTCACCTCTTAACTTTCTTTTCTCCAAGCTGAACATATTAAACAGCTCCCTCAACTGTTCCTCATAAGACTTGGTTTTCAGCCCTTAGATCATTTTGTTTTCCCCTCTCTGGACAAACTCCAACTGTCAATATCCTTCTTGAAATGTGATGCCCATAACTGGACACGGTGTTATTCCAGGTGAGGTGTGACCAAAGCAGAATACGGTTGGACCATGACTTCACTCAATCTCAACACTATACTCCTATTGATACAGCCTAGAATCTAATAATATGAGTTATCATGTTATATAATTCACATAGGTTTTTTTCTACAGCTAAAAAACATGAAATCATTTGTGATCAGCTCACCTGAATGCTAGTTTTTTTAGTCCTCCATTTAACTAGGCAGTTCTTGTATAAGAGAGCTCGAGTTTGTCGCCACACTCCCACTTGTCTTGGAACATCTGACATTTTTTATGGTTAGCCTGAAAAAGCAAACACGATATATGTATTCGGCAATATACTGCAATAATTCTTCTTTTTTTCCAAATTGCAAAACATCATAAAGTCTTGACTGGAATATTCAGGAAGATATCATTTCATAACTACTGATCAATGAACGAAAAGGATACCCTTCTGAAAATCAAGACAATGTGTGAGAAGAGGTAAGATAAATATGCAGTCTAGCAGCACTATGTCACTGGCGAGGATCCACAAGAAGGAATATGAAATTAATTGAACTACAAATAACATTTCTGAAAATGCTACTGTGAAGTCTGGCTCCTTTTTAGCATTTTAAATTCTATTCTTCCCATTTGTATACAATTGTATCTTCTGATTTCAATAATGCCACTAAGTATCACAACCACTGATTTCTCCCAGACTATATTACGTGTCTTTCTCACACTCTATATTCACATATATACACCCACACATGTCTTTCTACGCACACACAAATAGGCAATACATCATGGAGTCAACAAACTCCTCACCAATCCTTATTAATCATCCTCATGTGAGTTTCCTATTCATAGGAATACAATAATATACAGATCTTTTGTTGCAACAAAACTAAAGTGGGGCACGGATGTGGACGCATGCATATTCCCCACCCTCAGTGTGTACATAGGTTCTACTGCTTTACAGAGCTTAATATATTTCGCAAAATAATCTCAGTTTTTCATGTTTAAGTATTTCAATGTGAAAACTGGTTACAGTGGATCATGGGTATCCAGTGGGATTTAGTTGTGGGATTCCTTGTAGATGCCAAAATACATAGATGCTCATGTCCCATTATAGACCATAGCATAATAAAATGGTGTCTCTTGTATAAAACAGCAAAACCAAAGTTGGCTTTCTGGACTGTTTTCAAATATTTTTTTTGAAGTCATGGATAGTAGAATCTGCAAATGCAGAAACCATGGATATGGAGGGCTGACTGTATAAGCATGTTTGGCAAAACCTACCATACTTTCAAAGATCAACTTCATGATCTATGTTTTATCAATGTTCCCAACCACAGGAAGGGCTGTAAGAACCCAGTGGCCCAGGGAACCATGGACTTCTGGATCACTCATTGGAACAAGGACTCCATATTTATTATTTACTAGCTTGGGGACCCGGCGCTGCCCGGGTTATTAGAGAAAGTGGGTAATGGCGGTTCTGTATGCCAAGTTTGGTCTTTATTGGTCATTGGATAACGGCTGCATTGTTTTCAGGAAGTGAGTGAAGGAACTTGAAGTCCCATCATCCATGGTCCACCCTCCTCCAAACAGCAGCAGGATATAGAGCGGGTCATGGGGGCTCTGTGTGCCAAATTTGGTCTTGATCAGTCATTGGATGAGGGTCGCAGTGGTTTCAGTAAGTGAGTGAAGGTACTGCAAGTCCCATCATCCATCTCCAATTTTTTCCAAACGACACCAGGACATAAAGTGGGTCATGAGAGATCTATGTGCCAAGTTTGTTCTTGATCAGTCTTTGGATGAGGTTCGCAGAGGTCTCAGAATGTGAGTGAAGGTGCTGAAAGTCCCATCATCCATGGTCAACCCTCCTCCAAAACTGCAGCAATATGTATAGTAGGTCATGGGGGCTCTGTGTGCCAAGTTTGGTCTTGATTGGTCATTAGATGAGGGTTGCAGTAGTTTTGGGGAGTGGAGGTACTTGAAGTCCCATCATCCATGGTCCGTCCTCCTTGAAAGTGCACCAGGATGTAGAGTGGGTTACGGGGGCTTTGTGTGCCAATTTGGCCTTGATTGGTCATTGGATGAGGGTCGCAGTGGTTTCAGTAAGTGAGTAAAGATACTGCAAATCCCATCATCCATGGTCCATCCCCCTTAGAACTGCATCAGGATGTAGGGTGGGCCATGAGTACTCTGTGTGCCAAGTTTGGGCCTGGTCTGTGATTTGTAGGGGCTACAATGTTCTGTGGGAAGTGAATCGGGTGAAGGTACTGCAAATCCCATCATTAGTGGCCCATCCTGCCCTGTACTGCACTGGAAGTCCCATCATCCATCGTCTGTCCTTCTCCAAACAGCATCGGGATGTAGAGTGGGTCAAGGTGGCTCTGTGTGCTAAGTTTGGTCTTGATCGGACATTAGTAAGGGTTGCAGCAGTCTTGGGAAGGGAGTGGAGGTACTTGAAGTCCCATCATCCATGGTCTGTCCTCCTTGAAAGTGCACCAGGATGTAGAGTGGGTCATGGGGACTCTGTGTGCCAAGTTTGGTCTTGATCAGTCATTGGCGAGGGTCTCAGTGGTCTCAGGAAGTGAGTGAAGTGACTGCAAGTCCCATCATCCATTGTCAAATTCTTCCAATCCGCACCAGGATGTAGAGTGGGTCATGTGGGCTCTCTGTGTAAATTGTGGTCCTGATCCATCATTGTTGGCAGTTGTAATGGTCTTAGGAAGGGAGTGCAGGTATTGCAAGTTCCATCGTCCATGGTGCATCCTCCTCCAAACTGCACCAGGATGTAGAGTGCATCATGGAGACTCAGTGTGCCAAGTTTGGTCTTTATCGGTAATTGGATGAGGGTTGCAGTGGTCTCAAGAATTGAGCAAAGGTACTGCAAGTCCCATAATCCATGGTCCATCCCCGGCCAAACCACACCAGGACGTAAAGTGGGTCATGAGAGGTCTATGTGCCAAGTTTGGTCCTGATCAGTCATTGGATGAGGTTAACAGCGGTCTCAGAATGTGAGTGATGGTACTGCAAGTCCCATCATCCATGGTTCATCCTCCTCCAAACTGCAGTAGGATGTCGAGTGGGTCATGGGGGCTCTGTGTGCCAAGTCTGGTCTGTATTGGTAATTTTCTGAGAGTCCCTGGCCTTTTCCTTTCCTCTCTTTGTCATCTCGGAATCTTGGAATTGAGGCTGGCCAATCAGAGACCATATGCAAATTTCCTTCTCATGTCCCCGTTTCTGTCATGAACTCTTTTCTCCACCAGGGGCTCCTCTTGAAGCTGGCCAATCAGAGACCATATGCAAATAGCATCACTGCGGCAGCCAATCGGAATCTTGGAACTTTCAGGCTGGCCAATCAAAACGCTGGCACATACTCCTCCCGTCGCACCGCCACACTTTTGTCCGCCGCATACAAACTTTTACCTTTATTATATACATAGATTTGAAATATTTATATTCCACCCTTCTCACTCCAAAGGGGACTCGGGGCAGAGCACAGCATATATATGGCATGCATTCCATGCCAGAACATAAAATAACTATAAATATACACAAACACTAAAATCAGTTATAGCTACTTTAAAATCAGTTGTTTTAAACCATCTCAAAACACCATGCTGGCTCCAGTTATGCATACCATAACCGCCAAGACTAACAGCCTTGATATTTACAACACTGGGCATGATATAAGCATAATCTGAAATCTGCAACTCCTTGTGTCTATTTTTCCCTGAAAACCATATGTATCCAAAAGCAGGGTTGGGAGGACAATAGCTTTATAAACAAGCACCTTGGTATCCCTACGGATGTCCCGGTCCTCAAACACTCTCTGCTTCATTCGGAAAAATGCTGCACTCAAAGAGCTCAGGCGGTGTTGAATTTCAGTGTCAATGTTGACTTTTGTGGAGAGGTGGCTGCCAAAGTAGTGGAAATGGTCAACATTTTCTAATGTTACACCATTAAGCTGTATTTCTGGCACTGGAGAGGAATTGGCTGGTGACTGCTGGAAAAGCACTTTGGTTTTCTCAATGTTTAATGACAGGCCGAGCTTCTCGTATGCTCCTGCAAAGGTGTTTAGAGTGGCTTGTAGGTTTTCTTCTAAATGCACACAGATGACATTGTCATCAGCATACTGGAGTTCTATAATAGATGTTGTTATAACCTTGGTTTTGGCTATCAGTCTGCTGAGGTTAAATAGCTTGCCATCTGTCCGATAGATGACTTCCGCAGTGTAGACTCTTATAATCCAGTCTAAAGCAGATAATGTGGATTCTCTGCTTTGATAATCTGGATTATATGGCAGTGTAGAAGGGGCCTAAGAGGCTGAATTATGACTGAGCAGCAGCTCTCAAAAGAATGCTTTCCTAGTAACTCCTAGCCTCTGCCAGCAGAGACAAAGCCCAAAAATCATTCCCCCACAATGGGAGAAAGTCAGCCTCCTTCACTCACTTGATTCTGGTCTGTCTTCTCCCCCCACGGTTCCCTCTCCATTCCCAGCAAGATCTGGAATAAATCATTACTCATACAGTACATTCATAAAATCCTTCTGAAAAGCTTTGGGGCATTCTGAAGGGGAGGGGGGGGGGTGGAATCAACCTGACCACTTACATATAAAAATCCCAATCAAATTAGTACTCATCTTTTACCTGAATATTACTCTTGCCTTGCAGCTATCATCAGTGCCTGATAAACCACCTTCCTGTCTCAAGAGCTAGAAAGGAATAGTTTTATTGAAAGTAACAGATATGAACCAACCTGTAGGAGCAGAAAGCAATTCTCCTCTAGGACTCTACACAACGTCAGACTCCTTTCTCTGAATGTTCTCACCACCAGCCACACCCATTTCACTGCAGTGATAGGGCCAGAGACAGCTATTCACAACAGCAAGCAGCTCTAAGTCAGGCTCAAAGCCAGATCAGGGTTAATGACAGCCAGGATGACGCACTGGGCAAAGAAGCAGCCAAACCAAAGCATCTCAGCTTTCCACTTGTTTTCACCATGAGTTTAGTTTTTTGCTCAGTTGCCTTGGTTTAGTGGATGTTAAAACCAATGAAGCAACAACTGGAACAATGGAATAGTTTGGCCTTGAAGTCCACCATGGGGTTCCTTTCCTCCCCTTTCTGGTTGTTGGCAGTGCCTGGCTCAAAACGCTGTCCAGCATTAGTTGGTCCCTTTAAACAGAAGCCTATTTGGATGGAAATTTCAAACGGCAGCAACAAGCAAGTCAAGCCAAGCTGGTGTTACCAAAATAAAACAAACAGATAAGTAGATTGTGAAGTAGCAGAGAAGGCAGGGAAAGCATAACTCCCTAAGGACATCAGACATGCCCCAACGCTGAGTCTTTAGGAGGAGCCTAGCAACGTGGTTGTTCCAGTGTGCCTTCCCAGAATAAGGAAAACTCATAGCAATATGTTCTCAAATGCACTTTAATATTGATTAGGATTGTCTGTGCGCCCTCCTCTTTTTTTGAAAACCCTATCCTAGCTTACCCTATCTTGTTCATGCCCAGCATTTTAAATTTTAAATTTTAATTATTACATTTGGCCCGGCCATAGGTTTTTAAATGCTGTATGTTATTGTTATTGTGTATTGTGTATTGTGCATTTTTGTTTTTGAGTTTTATTTTAACTGTTTGTATTGATTATTTGTTATTGCCTTTGTTTATTGATGTGCTGTGGGTTTGGCCTCATGTAAGCCGCACCGAGTCCCTTGGGGAGATGGTAGCGGGGTACAAATAAAGTTGTTGTTATTATTATTATTATTATTATTATTTCCTGCTCTGGGGTGGCTATAGTAAAGGTAAAGGTTTCCACTGACATTAGTCATATCTAAATCTGGGGGGTGGAACTCATCTCAATTTCTAAGCCGAAGAGCTGGCGTTGTCCATAGACACCTCCAAGGGTAATGGCCAGCATGACTGCATGGAGTGCTGCTGCCTTCCCGCCAAGGCAGTACCTATTGATCCACTCACATTTGCATGTTTTCAAACTGCTAGCTTGGCAGAAGCTGGGGCTAACAGCAGGAGCTCAGCCCGCTCCCCAGATTCAAACCGCCAACCTTTCGGTCATCAAGTTCAGTGGCTCAATTGTTTAACTTGCTGCACCACCAGTGGATACAGACAGTCAGATATATCTTTATCTACATCTACATGATTGCCCATATACAGTCCTGTGATGAATATACTAGCCTATCATTCTGCCTGCTTTTCAGGATTCATTCTGGAGAAAAAGCTCCACTCCAGTGGCTCCAGCAGGATCCATCCAGGGCCCCCTTTTCTCCCAAATCTTTACAGAGTTTCTAAAACCAGAGCATCCATCACTGAAGGAGAAAAGAGGTTGGGGGATGCCTGGGAGTAGGGCTGGGTTCATTTCCCCCTGCAAAAGCCTAACCTGAAAGCAGTGGTTCCCCCCTTTTTTTGACCGGCGACCACTTGACCAGGGACCGCTTTGACCAGGAACTATTCTCCAACATTAGTACCAAAAGGGTTATGAATCAGTTTGTAGTCAACTTTAGATCTGGTTTGGTTATTTGGGGGTGCCGATTCAGATATTGCATTGTATAGATCACATCAGCTCTAGTTTCTGATACAGAATAGTCACCATCTGCTCGCTCAGAGAATACCATATCTAATAAGCTAGAACTGATGTAGCAGTAGTAATCTCTCGTGGGTACTCAGCCTCTCCTCTCCCAACATTCCTGTTGCCTCAGCACTATAAGAGGGTTTTGCGAAACCAGTTGCTCTTGTTGCCGCATGCTTTCGAGGCAACGGTGTAGTAATGGTGAGGCCGTGGAGGATCATATTTTTATTCTTGGGGGCCACTAGGGGTCAACGGACCACAGGTTGGGAACCACTGCCCTAAAGTAGGGCTTTCCAAACATTTCATGTCGGCAAGATACCTTTTAGACATGCATTACTTGAGGATACAATAATAGAGTTTTGGTTGCAGACCAGAGGTGAAACAAACCCCTTATAAGAGATACAGACACATACATAAACAGTAATGACAAAATGTATGGGTACACAACATATCTCATGACAACATTTCTATTATATATATTTCAAAATATATGATGTGCGGCTTATTTCACATAGATTCAGAGATTTCTCCTTACATTCGGGCACAACACCTACTCACTGCAGTTGACACACTCATGTATTATCACAGTGCCCTAAAGGCACCACCCAGAGCCAGTCTGTTCTTGGAAGCTAAGTCAGGCCAGCCATGGTTAGTTCTTGCATGGGAGACCACCAACACATCCCAAGTTCTGCAGGTTATATTTCAAGAGTCAAAGAAACAGCAAAAGCACCTTTGCCTACGGGCAGGCCCATAGCCAGGATTTTGATTTGGGGGGTGTTGAGTTCGATTTGGGGGGTGTTGAGTTTTATGCAGGGGTGAGGGGGGCTGAGGATCTACCCTAGCAAACCTTTTGTATCGTTATCCCAATAGCCCCATGCATATGGGATATATTGAGCATGGTGATCAGTTCATGATATGAATAAACATAACAGTTTAAATAATGTACCAGTAAGGCCTTTTTGTGGACACCCTGAGAATTTCAGGGTGCATGCCTACCTATGAGAAACCGTATGAGCTCCATGGGGCTTTCTGTAAATTTAGAGGCAGCTTGAAGGCACATAGAAACATACACATCTGGCATTGCCTGAGGGCAACAGAATGCTAGATACTCTAAAACACCCAGCCAGTTTTAAGCTTGAATTTTAAACTTGCGTCCAGTGTTTTAAACTCTGCCCTGTGTATTTTAATATGTATTTTATAGAAATGCATTTTAATACGCATCTTTTATAGAACTAAATTTTAATATATGTGTTTATAGAATTTTTGCAATGGGTTGTTGTGGGTTTTTTCGGGCTAAATGGCCATATTCTAGAAGCATTCTCTCCTAACGTTTCACCTGCATCTATGGCAAGTATCCTCAGAGGTTGTGAGGTCTGTTGGAAACCTGGGAGGTCTTGCTTTCCATCCCGACATTGTCACAGGCATGATTGGTGGGGACGAGAGACAGGGCCTTCTCGGTGATTGCTCCCCGACTATAGAACTCCCTTCCTGGTGAGATCAGGCCGGCCCCCTCCCTCCTGTCCTTTAGAAGGATGGTAAAAACTTGGCTGTGGGACCAGTCTTTCGGGACAGGGCAATAAAGCGGCAATAGGAAAGACGCTCCATGCAGTCATGTTGGCCACATGACCTTGGAGGTGTCTATGGACAACGCTGGCTCTTTGGCTTAGAAATGGAGATGAGCACCACGCTCCAGAGTCGGACACGGCTGGACTTCATGTCAGGGACAACCTTTTACCTAGGAAAGATGACCAGGCCAGGTAAATTTGATGCAGGTGACTAGGACGGTTTTAAATGGTGTACTTTAATATTTTGATAATTTTTTTTTAATGTTTATGTATGTGTATGTGAATTTGTGTCCCGGCATTGAATGTTTGCCATGTATATGCTGTGCTCCGCCCCGAGTCCCCTTCGGGGTGAGAAGGGCGGAATATAAAGGTTTTAAATAAATAAATAATGTCTGACATAGATGCAGGCAAAACTTCAGGAGAGAATGCTTCTGGAACATGGCCATACAGCCTGAAAAACTTACAACAACCCAAAATTGAAACATAGATGGCAGGCATCCTCAGAGGTTGTGAGGTCTGTTGGAAACTAGGAAAATGGAGTTGATATATATGTGGGTTGTCCAGGGTGGGAAAAAGAACTCTTGTTTGTTTGAAGCCAGTGTGAAGGCTGCAATTGGCTGATCATGCCTTGCAACCCACCATATAATCCAGTTTAAAACAGATGACATGGCTCTGTAGAAGGGGCCTCAAAAAACCCTAATAGGAGGCTGGGCTTGAGTTGAGAAGCAGCTTGAACGCATTGACATAAACATGCACTCATGCAACCACATCACAACTCCCACTCTCCTCCTATGTTTTGACTACGAGCTAATCCATTTCCCCTTCCCAATGGGGGGCTCTTACCTTCGCCGCCTTGGTGTAGCTTCTCGTCCCCTTCCTCCCCTTGGAGGCTGTTTTCCTTCCAGACCAAAGCAGAGGGAAGGGGCCGAAATGCTGACGCCTTTCCTCCCTCCCTCCTTCCTTCCCTCAGGAAGCCCTTTAAAGAGGCAGCTCCCGCCCCGTTGACGCGCCCTTGAGGCGGAGCGCCTCCGTTTCCCTCCCAAAAGGCAGGCCTAGTGGAGACCCCCACGCCTGCCCCTCTCGCGCCATTGCCTCCCTCGTCTCCTCAGGACAGACCCTTATAAGGCCGCCTCGAGACGCTTGGACTGCACTGACCGCGTGAGACCTGGCGTCGTTTGACAGGGTCAAGCCAGCCCACAAACACCCGCTTTTGCTTGACCACCCCCTTGTTGAATGCCCCCCCCCCCAACGTTTCTCAAAACGTTCATCCTTTTTTTTTAAAATCCACTCCTTGGATAAGGGAGTCCTTCCTGTTTGTTTGCAAGGCGTCTATCACAACCTAATAATTCGAAAACATGCGAATGTGAGTAGATCAATAGGTACCAGTCCCGCAGGAAGGTACTACAACAGCCCAGTAATTAATAGAATCAAAGAGTTGGAAGAGACCTCATGGGCCATCCAGTCCAACCCCCTGCCAAGAAGCAGGAATATTGCATTCAAATCACCCCCAACAGATGGCCATCCAGCCTCTGTTTAAAAGCTTCCAAAGAAGGAGCCTCCACCACACTCCGGGGCAGAGAGTTCCACTGCTGAATGGCTCTCACAGTCAGGAAGTTCTTCCTCATGTTCAGATGGAATCTCCTTTCTTGTAGTTTGAAGCCATTGTTCCGCATCCTAGTCTCCAGGGAAGCAGAAAACAAGCTTGCTCCCTCCTCCCTGTGGCTTCCTCTCACATATTTATATATGGCTATCATATCTCCTCTCAGCCTTCTCTTCTTCAGGCTAAACATGCCCAGCTCCTTAAGCCGCTCCTCATAGGGCTTGTTCTCCAGACCCTTGATCATTTTAGTCGCTCTCCTCTGGACACATTCCAGCTTGTCAATATCTCTCTTGAATTGTGGTGCCCAGAATTGGACACAATATTCCAGGTGTGGTCTAACCAGAGCAGAATAGAGGGGTAGCATTACTTCCCTAGATCTAGACACTATGCTCCTATTGATGCAGGCCAAAATCCCATTGGCTTTTTTTGCCGCCACATCACATTGTTGGCTCATGTTTAACTTGTTGTCCACGAGGACTCCAAGATCTTTTTCACACGTACTGCTCTCGAGCCAGGCATCCCCCATTCTGTATCTTTGCATTTCATTTTTCCTGCCAAAGTGGAGTATCTTGCATTTGTCACTGTTGAACTTCATTTTGTTAGTTTTGGCCCATCTCTCTAATCTGTCAAGATCATTTTGAATCCTGCTCCTGTCCTCTGGAGTATTGGCTATCCCTCCCAATTTGGTGTCGTCTGCAAACTTGATGATCCTGCCTTCTAGTCCTTCATCTAAGTCATTAATAAAGATGTTGAACAGGACCGGGCCCAGGACGGAACCCTGCGGCACTCCGCTAGTCACTTCTTTCCAGGATGAAGAGGAAGCATTGGTGAGCACCCTCTGGGTTCGTCCATTTAACCAATTACAGATCCACCTCACGTAGTTTTGCCTAGCCCACATTGGACTAGTTTCCTTGCCAGAAGGTCATGGGGGACCTTGTCGAAGGCCTTACTGAAATCCAGGTACGCTACATCCACGGATTCCCCGCATCTACCCAGCTTGTAACTCTATCGAAAAAAGAGATCAGATTAGTCTGGCATGACTTGTTTTTGATAAATCCATGTTGACTATTAGCGATGACCGCATTTGTTTCTAAGTGTTTGCAGACCAATTCCTTAACAATCTTTTCCAGAATCTTGCCTGGTATTGACGTGAGGCTGACCGGACGGTAGTTGTTTGGGTCATCCTTTTTTCCCTTCTTGAAGATTGGGACCACATTGGCCCTCCTCCAATCTGCTGGAACTTCTCCTGATCTCCAAGAACTCTCAAAGATGGTTGCCAAGAAGAACTTTATTATTGGGTTGTTGTAGGTTTTTTGGGTTGTTGTAGGTTTTATACAGTGGAAGTGAAGAACAGATTTGAAGGACTAGATTTAGTAAACAGAGTCCCAGAAGAACTATGGACAGAAGTCCGAGACATTGTTCAGGAGACGGCAACAAAGTACGTCCCAAAGAAAAAGAAAATCAAGAAGGCAAAATTGTTGTCTGCTGAGATGCTGGAAGTAGCCCAAGAAAGGAGGAAAGCAAAGGAAACAGAGATAAGGGGAGATATGCCCAGTTAAATGCTCAATTCCAGAGGTTAGCCAGAAGAGATAAAGAACTATTTTTAAACAAGCAATGCATAGAAGGTGGAAGAAGACAACAGAATAGGAAGGACAAGAGACCTCTTCCAGAAAATTGGAAACATTGGAGGTAAATTTCAGGCAAAAATTGGTATGATAAGAAACAAAGATGGCAGGGACCTAACAGAAGCTGAAGAGATCAAGAGAAGGTGGCGAGACTATACAGAAGATCTGTATAGGAAGGATAATAATATTGAGGATAGTTTTGACGTTGTGGTGAAATTAGAACCAGACATCCTGAGGAGTGAGGTGGAATGTGCCTTAAGAAGCATTGCTAACAACAAGGCAGCAGGAGACGACGGGATCCCAGCTGAATTGTTTAAAATCTTAAAAGATGATGCTGTCCAGGTGATGCATGCCATATGCCAGCAAATATGGAAAACACAAGAATGGCCATCAGACTGGAAAAAAATCAACTTATATCCCCATACCAAAAAAGGGAAATACGAAAGACTGCTCAAACTTCCGTACAGTGGCCCTTATTTCTCATGCCAGTAAGGTAATGCTCAAGATCCTGCAAGGAAGACTCCAGCAATATATGGAGCGAGAGTTGCCAGATGTTCAAGCTGGGTTTAGAAAAGGCAGAGGAACCAGAGACCAGATTGCCAATATCCCAGAAAAACATCTATTTCTGCTTCATTGACTATTCTAAAGCCTTTGACTGTGTGGATCATAATAAATTGTGGCAAGTTCTTAATGGGATGGGCATCCCAAGCCACCTTGTCTCTCTCCTGAGGAATCTGTACAAGAACCAAGTAGCAACAGTCAGAACTGACCACGGAACAACAGACTGGTTCAAGATTGGGAAAGGCGTACGGCAAGGCTGCATCCTCTCACCCAACCTTTGTAACTTGTATGCAGAACACATCATGCGATGTGCGGGGCTGGATGAATGCAAAGCTGGGGTGAAAATTGCTGGAAGAAACATTAACAACCTCAGATATGCAGATGACACCACTCTGATGGCCGAAAGCGAGGAGGAGCTGAGGAGCCTTCTAATCAAGGTGAAAGAAGAAAGCACAAAAGCCGGGTTGCAGCTAAACATCAAAAAAACCAAGATTATGGCAACAAGAATGATTGACAACTGGAAAATAGAGGGAGAAAATGTGGAGGCCGTGACAGACTTTGTATTTCTTACTGCAGATGCAGACTGTGGCCAGGAAATCAGAAGACGCTTACTTCTTGGGAGGAGAGCAATGTCCAGTCTCGATAAAATAGTAAAGAGTAGCGACATCACACTGGCAACAAAGATCCGCCTAGTCAAAGCCATGGTATTCCCTGTAGTAACCTACGGATGTGAGAGCTGGACCTTAGGGAAGGCTGAGCGAAGGAAGATAGATGCTTTTGAACTGTGGTGTTGGAGGAAAGTTCTGAGAGTGCCTTGGACTGCGAGAAGATCCAACCAGTCCATCCTCCAGGAAATAAAGCCCGGATGCTCATTGGAGGGAAGGATACTAGAGACAAAGTTGAAGTACTTTGGCCACATCATGAGGAGACAGGAAAGCCTAGAGAAGACAATTATGCTGGGGAAAGTGGAAGGCAAAAGGAAGAGGGGCCGACCAAGGGCAAGATGGATGGATGGCATCCTTGAAGTGACTGGACTGACCTTGAAGGAGCTGGGGGTGATGACGGCCGACAGGGAGCTCTGGCGTGGGCTGGTCCATGAGGTCACGAAGAGTCGGAGACGACTGAACGAATGAACAACAACAACAACATGGCTACCTATTATTATTATTATTATTATTATTATTAAACTTTATTTGTACTCCGCTAGCATCTCCCGAAGGACTCGATGCGGCTTACAAAGGCCAAGGCCTCAGTACACAACATAATAATACACTTAAAGCAAATTAAAAACAATTAAAGCAGTATTAAAACGACAAAACCACAAGCAATAAACAATACATCAACAAGATAAAACTGGGCCGGGCCAGAGTAAAGGGTACAGGATTAAAAGTGCTGATGTGACAGGTGATATTATAGGGCAAGTGCAGTGTGCAGTGTGCGGCAGTCTTAATTCTAATAAAGTGCTTCTGGGACTTGGTATTGGAGATTTCCTAATCGGGAAAGGCACATCGGAACAGCCAGGTCTTCAAGTTCTTTCTGAAGACTGCCAGTGTAGGGGCCTGTCTAAGATCTTTGGGGAAATAATTCCAGAGACGGGGGGCCACCACGGAAAAGGCCCTGTCTCGTGTCCCCACCAAACGTGCTTGCGACGCAGGTGGGATCACGAGCAGGGCCTCTCCAGATGACAAGTGAACGCGTGGGTTCATAGACGGAGATGCGGTCACGCAGGTAGGATGGTCCCAAACCGTTTAGGGCTTTGTAGGTAAGCACCTGCACCTTAAATTGGGCTCGGAAGATAAACGGCAGCCAGTGGAGCTCCTTGAACAGGAGGGTTGACCTCTCTCTGTAAGGAGCACCAGTTAACATCCTGGCTGCTGCTCGTTGGACAAGTTGGAATTTCCGAGCCGTTTTCAAGGGCAGCCCCACGTAGAGCGCATTACAGTAATCCAACCTAGAGGTGACCAAGGCATGGACCACTCCGGCCATATCAGCCTTCGCGAGGTACGGTCGAAGTTGGCGCACGAGTCTTAATTGTACGAAAGCCCTCCCAGACACCGCCGACGCCTGAGCCTCAAGCGTGAGCGATGAATCCAAGAGGACTCCCAGACTGCGGACCTGTGACTTCAGGGGGAGTGTAACCCCGTCCAGCACAGGTTGCCACCCTATACCCCGGTCAGGTTTGCAATCGACCAGGAGGACCTCTGTCTTGTCGGGATTGATCTTCAGCTTGTTCCTCCTCATCCAGATAGACAGTGGCCAGGCACTTGTCCAGGACCTTCCTTGGAGTTAGGTGGAAAAGAGTAGTAGAGTTGTGTGTCATCTGCATAGAGATGGCACCCAACTCCAAAACTCCGGATGACCTCTCCCAGCAATTTCATGTAGATGTTAAAAAGCATGGGAGACAGAATGGAGCCTTGCGGGACCCCACAGGTCAAGGCCAGGGGTCCGAACAGGCGTCTCCCAGCTTCACTAACTGGGATCGACCCTCCAGGAAGGATCGGAGCCACGACAGAACCGTGCCCCTGTGGCTAGGTTGGGTTGTATACTCTCCCCCAACCTATTCAACTTGTACAGAACACATCACGCGATATGCGGGGTTTGACAAATGCAAGGCAGAGATAAAAATTGCTGGAAGAAACATTAACCTTAGATATGCAGATGATACCACTTCATAGAACTCCACTTTAGAGAACTGTTATAGAACTCCAGTATGCTGATGACAACGTCGTCTGTGCGCATTCAGAAGAAGACCTACAAGCCACTCTAAACACCTTCGCAGAAGCATACAAGAAGCTCGGCCTGTCATTGAATGTCGAGAAAACCAAAGTGCTCTTCCAGCAATCACCGGCCAATCCCTCTCTCTCACGTTGCTAGGGCTCTACCTTGTTTAGGTAAAGATGAATCAAAACTCCCAGTTTAAACAAACAGTTTAATTAAAACAGCACTTACTTGCTGGTTGTTTTTATAGTCCAAAATGTAAAACACAAAGATAACACGCAGCTACAGAATAAACAAAACTGATAGCAAAAATAATTTCGTAGTCAAAAGGGTCCAATCCAATGGTCAAATGCCGAGAGTTCAATAACAGAGTCTAGGGATCAAGAGTATACCGTAGTCAAAAGCCAGTCCAAAGGTTCAAGGTTCCAGGATTCCAAGATTACAGGAAACAGGTCAGGACACCGAAAATCCTACAGACCTGGGGGAAAAACCAACAACATCCACCAGCAAAATGCAACAAATACTTTTCTCCCGAAGATCAGTGCCAAGGCTAGCTCCTTCTATCCAGAAACATGCAGCTGCAACCCATCTCTTGCATATCTCCACCCTTAATTGCTTTCACCCATGAACTCTTACTTAGAGATTACTAAACCCTTTACATTAACCCGTCCATCACCAAGCACCATCAATTGCAGAACATATGACACTCTCCAATGCCAGAAATTCAGCTTAATGGTGTAACATTAGAAAATGTTGATCATTTCCACTTCCTTGGCAACCACCTTGTCACAAAAGTCAACACTGACACTGAAATTCAACACCGCCTGAGCTCTGCGAGTGCAGCATTTTTCTGAATGAAGCGGAGAGTTTTTGAGGATCGGGACATCCATAGGGATACCAAGGTGCTTGTTTATAAAGCTATTGTCCTCCCAACCCTGCTATACGCTTGTGAGATGTGGACAGTCTACAGACATCACATGCAACTCCTGGAATGATTCCAGCAGCGCTGCCTCTGGAAAATCCTGCAAATCTCTTGGGAAGACAAGCAGACAAATGTCAGCATGCTAGAAGAAGCAAAGACCACCAGCATTGAAGCGATGGTCCTCCGCTATCCACTCCGCTGGACTGGCCTTGTTGTCCGGATGCCCGACCACCGTCTCCCAAAGCAGTTGCTCTACTCCGAACTCAAGAACGGAAAAAGGAATGTTGGAGGACAAGAAAAGAGATTTAAAGACAGGCTCAAAGCCAACCTTAAAGACTGGCATAGACACTGAGAACTAGGAAGCCCAAGCCAACCCCGACCGAGAGTGCCTTCCACCTGAAACAGATGCCCTCACTGTGGGAGAAGATGCAGATGAAGAATAGAGCTCCATAGTCGCCTACGGACCCACCGCCAGGACTCTACACTTGGAGGACCATCATCCTTGGACTATGAGGAATCGCCTAAGTAAGTAAGTAAGTAAGTAAGTAAGTAAGATACCACTTTGATGGCCAAAAGCAAGAGGGAGCTGAGGAGCCTTCTAACCAAGGTGAAAGAAGAAAGTGCAAAAGCTGGATTGCAGTTAAACATAAAAAAACAAGATTATGGCAACAAGACTGATTGATAACTGGCAAATAGAGGGAGAAAACGTGGAGGGTGTGACAGACTTTGTATTTCTAGGTGCAAAGATTACTGCAGCCAGGAAATCAGAAGACATTTACTTCTTGGGAGGAGAGCAATGACCAATCTCGAAAAAATATGGAAGAGTAGGGACAGCACATTGGCTATGAAGATCCGCATAGTAAAAGCAATGGTATTCCCCGTAGTAACCTACGGATGTGGAAGCTGGACCATAGGGAAGGATGAGAGAAGGAAGATAGATGCTTTTGAACTGTGGTGCTGGAGGAAAGTTCTGAGAGTGCTTTGGACTGCGAGAAGATCCAACCAATCCATGCATCAGGAAATAAAGCCCGACTGCTCACTGGAGGGAAGGATATTAGAGACAAAGTTGAAGTATTTTGGCCACATCATTACCTCAATACCCCCATGCATATGGGATATATTGAGTAGGGTGATCATGATATGAATAAACATAACAGCTTAAATAATGCACCAGTAAGGCCTTTTCGCGAACCACCATGAGAATTTCGGGGGGGGGGGGGCTGAAGCTACATGCCTGTGCAGGATGTATTTTCCCATGACCAACAGAAAATACTGGAAGGGTTTGGTAGGCATTGACTTTGAGTTTTAGAGTTGCAGTTCACCTACATCCAGAGAGCACTGTGTACTCAAACAATGATGGATGTGGACCAAACTTGGCATGAATACTCAATATGCCCAAATCTTAACACTGGTGGAGTTTGGGGGAAATAGACATTGACATTTGGGAGTTGTAGTTGCTGGGATTTATAGTTCACCTACAATCAAAGAACAGTCTATGTCCCACCAATGATAGAATTGGGCCAAACTTCCCACAGAGAACCCCCATGACCAACAGACAATACTGTATTTTCTGATGGTCTTTGGTGACCCCTCTGACACCCCCTTGCGACCCCCCCAGGAGTCCTGACTCCCAGGTTGAGAAATACTGAATTAGACAGTAATTACTAAAACGTTTCTAAATGGATTTTTGCTGTAATGGAAATAATAACAAGTCTGTCTAAATTTTGAACATGATACCAATGACTGAAAGCTTTCACAGAGCTTGATCTCCATTTCTTGAGTATGTAAATTATAGGTCTGGGACCATTTATTCCCCTAAGTCACATTCTCCAAAGTATTTGAAATGTTGTGTTCTCCTCTTAATTTATGATTAACAGAAGGGATTCTGCAATTTTTAAGGTTTTATTCCCATTTTGAAACTAGATGCATTCTACAAGGATTTTGTTGATTTTTGGTAATGACGGTGTTTTTTAAAATGTATGCTTTGTATAACCACATTATTTAAATAAAAATATTTATTGAAAAGATATTTAACATTCTTTGAAAATTCTGCAAATACAAGTGCCACAACAAAAAACATGTCTGGGTGTTCGCATGGTTGCAAAGCAAAGATATTTGATGGTATATTTATGTTTTGGGAAAGCAATAGTAGCCTTTGTTGGAGGTCGGGAATGAATTTATCAAATTGAATGTCTGCTCAAAAAATCTAATCTTAACTTTTAATATCAGCTTGAGAAAATCCTTTAACATCTAACTGAAATAGGAAAGAGTAGGGATAACCATTTTCATTGAGGGCCACATCAGCTGTATGGTTGCCTCCAAAGGGCTGTTGGACAGAGGATCCATAGATAACTGAGGGCCAACTATAATGTTTTCACATAGTGGCCAGTGCTTTTCAGTTTTTACCCAGTTTTGGGTCCACAGATGTTGTTGAACAATAACTCCCATCACTTCTGATTATCCACCATGTGAACTGGGGATAATGGGAATTGCAAACCAACAGCACTTATAGTTCTGCGGTTGGGGAAAGGTTAAACACATTTTAAAGTCAGATATCATACCCACAAGCCTTGTATCTAAATCCAAACCTCACTCTCGTGACAAACAGAACAAATTGCTGCCTTCCAGATATGACTATATCACGACTCATCAAGAAGATGATGGTTAATGCTTCATTACAGGACAGCAAGATTCCAGCCAGCTTAAAAGAAGCTCTAATAAAACCACTGTTGGAAAAACCATCACTGGACCCCACTCAATTGAACAAGTTTCAGCCAATTTCCAATCTCCCTTTTTTGGGCAAAGTCATAGAATGTGTGGTGGCCTCACAACTCCAGGTGTTCTTGGAGGAAACTGACTATCTGGATCCATCACAGTCTGCCTTTAGGCCAGGACATGGAACTGAAACAGCCTTGGTTGCCTTGGTGGATGATCCGCGTAGGGAATTGGACAGGGGTTCTCCTGGATCATTCAGTGGCCTTTGATACTGTAGACCACAGTATCCTTCTGGGATGCCTCACGGGAATAGGGCTTGGAGGTACTGTTTTACAGTGGCTCCGGTCCTTCTTGAAGGGCTGTTCTCAGAAGGTGTTGTTGGGGGACACCTACACGGACCCATAGCCATTGTCCTGTGGGGTCCCTACAGGGTTCAGTACTGTCCTCCATGATGTTTAACATCTACATGAAGCCCCTGGGAGAGATCATCTAGAGCAGTGGTTCTCAACCTGTGGGTCCCCAGATGTTTTGGCCTTCAACTGCCAGAAATCCTAACAGCTGGTAAATTGGCTGGGATTTCTGGGAGTTGTAGGCCAAAACACCTGGGGACCCACAGATTGAGAACTACTGATCTAGAGTTTTGGAGTACGATGTCACCTGTATGCAGAGGAGGCTGTTCAGGTCCTGAACTGGTGCTTGGTGGCTGTGACGGTCTGGATGAGGGTGAACAAATTGAAACTGAATACAGACAAGAGGAGGTACTTTTAGTCACTGGGTTGTTGTAGGTTTTTCGGGCTATATGGTCATGTTCTAGAAGCATTATCTCCTGGTGTTTCACCTGCATCTATGGCAGGTATCTTCAGAGGTTGTGAAGGCCTCACAACCTCTGAAGTTGCCTGCCAAAGATGCAGGTGAAATGTCAGGAGATAATGCTTCTAGACCATGGCCATATTGCCCGAAAAACCTACAACTCAGTGATTCCAACCATGGAAGCCTTCGACAATATACTTCTAGTCAGTCATAAGGCTGAACAGAGTATAGGGTCACTGTCTGTGCTGAATGGGGTTACACTCCCTCTGAAGACACAGTTTCACAGCTTGAGAGTTCTTCTGGAGTCATCACTGAGCCTAGAACCCCAGATCTCAGCAGTGGCCAGGGAAGCCCATACCTAGAGAAGTCAGACTTGGCCACGGTGGTCCACACTCTTGTTACGTCCAGTATAGACAACTGCGATATGCTCCATGTGGGGTTGCCTTTGAAGACTGTTTGGAGGCTTGAAGTGATCCAATGGGCAGCAGCCAGGCTGCTCACTAGAGCAGCATACAGAGAGAGGACATCCCTCCTGTTACATCAGCTCCACTGGCTGCCAATCTGCTACCAAGTACTATTCAAAGTGCTGACTTTAGCCTATAAAATCCTAAATGGTTCTGGCCCAGCTTATCTGTTTGAATGTATCTCCCTCTATGAACCATCTTAGAGATTAAGATCCTCTGGGGTGGTCCTGTTCTCAGTCCCACTTCCTTCGCAGGTGCAGTTGGTGGGGACGAGGGACAGGGCCTTCTCAGTGGTGGCCCCTCAGCTATAGAACTCCCTCCCCAGCAAAATCAGGTCAGCCTCCTGACCTTCAGGAAGCAAGTAAAAACATGGTTCTGGGACCAACCTTTTGGCCAATAGTGTTGTGCAATAAGTAAAGTAGACTTATGTGCAATAATGACTGGGCCCACCTTTGATAATGCCCACAGATTACACTATTTTAAAATTGTGTTCAATGTTTTATTGTTTTTATTTTTTTTAATGTCCATGTCTATTTTCTATTGTTTGTTGACAGCATCAAATTGCTGCCGATTGTAAGGTCGCTCTGAGTTCTCTTCGAAGTTGAGATAAGCGAGAGAGAGATATATAGTAAAAAAAATAAATAACAGAAAATTCTGATATTTTAATTTTTCCACATGCAAATTATAGAATCACAGAGGTTGAAGATCAGAAGGACCATCCAGTCCAACCCCTGCTATGGAAAAATACACAATATGTGAGATAGTTCATAACATTTCTCTTCCTCTTTCTCAATGTGTATATATTTCTGCACATGTTTGCATAACTTATTTCATAAGAATAATTCATATAATGGGTCAAGAAACATACATGAGACTTACAGTATAAACTTGTGCATAGCAAGTTCCACGGTGTTCAACAAAGCCTACTCATTACCAATATTTGCATTAGGATTACAAAAAAGAAATACAAACATATCCACAATCTACAAAACCAAAATTTCCAAAAGGTCTTTCTTCAAGGGAAAGAAATAGCCTGTGTTAGATAAGACCAGTTTCCCTGGCAAATGGAGACAATGCTTGCAGTCACAAGAAAGAGATATCACATTGAGCAGTTATGTAAAGAAATAAGGCACAGCTTGGGATATCCACAATGACCTTTATTTGAAACTAGCACAGCCTGAAAAGGAGACAAGTCAGAGATGTGACACATACACTAATTTAAGAATGATTGGCATTCCAGATATTTCTGTGTTTCCTAATTTAAACTGTTTTAATATTAAGATGGAACCTTAATGGGGCTGCGGTGGCTCAAAGGGTTAAACCCTTGTGATGCTAAACTGCTGACCTGAAGGTTGGTGAAATAGGTTAAACCCTTGTGCTGCTGAACTGCTGACTTGAACGTTGACATAATGGGTTCAACTTTTGTGATGCTGAACTGCTGACCCGAAGGCTGGCGCAATGGGTTAAACCCTTGTGATGCTGAACTGCTGACCTGAAGGTTGGCACAATGGGTTAAACTCTTGTGATGCTGAACTGCTGACCTGAAGGTTGGTGAAAAAGGTTAAACCCTTTTGCTGCTGAACTGCTGACCTGAAGGTTGGCGCAATGGGTTAAACCCTTGTGATGCTGAACTGCTGACCTGAAGGTTGACACAATGGCTTAAACCCTTGTGATGCTGAACTGCTGACCTGAAGGTTGGCACAATGGGTTAAACCCTTATGATGTTCAACTGCTGACCTGAAGGTTGGTACAATGGGTTAAACCCTTGTGATGCTGAACTGGTGACCTGAAGGTTGGTGCAATGGGTTAACCCTTGTGATAGAATCATAGAATCATAGAATCAAAGAGTTGGAAGAGACCTCATGGCCATCCAGTCCAACCCCCTGCCAAGAAGCAGGAATATTGCATTCAAATCACCCCTGACAGATGGCCATCCAGCCTCTGCTTAAAAGCTTCCAAAGAAGGAGCCTCCACCACACTCCGGGGCAGAGAGTTCCACTGCTGAACGGTTCTCACAGTCAGGAAGTTCTTCCTAATGTTCAGATGGAATCTCCTCTCTTGTAGTTTGAAGCCATTGTTCCGCGTCCTAGTCTCCAAGGAAGCAGAAAACAAGCTTGCTCCCTCCTCCCTGTGGCTTCCTCTCACATATTTATACATGGCTATCAATCTCCTCTCAGCCTTCTCTTCTTCAGGCTAAACATGCCCAGCTTCTTAAGCCGCTCCTCATAGGGCTTGTTCTCCAGACCCTTGATCATTTTAGTCGCCCTCCTCTGGACACATTCCAGCTTGTCAATATCTCTCTTGAATTGTGGTGCCCAGAATTGGACACAATATTCCAGATGTGGTCTAACCAAAGCAGAATAGAGGGGTAGCATTACTTCCTTAGATCTGATGCTGAACTGCTGATCTCAAGGTTGGCGCAGTGGATTAAACCCTTGCAATGCTGAACTGCTGACTTGAAGTTTGGCACAATGAGTTAAACCCTTGTGTTGCTGAACTACTAGTCTGAAGGTTGGCAGTTCAAATCCTCAGGATGGGGTGAGCTCCCACTGTTAGCCCTAGCTCCTGTCAATCTAGCAGTTCAAAAACATGCAAATGTGAGTAGGTAAATGGGTACTGCTTTGTCAGGAAAGGGCAAATAGACTCTCAAAGCAGTCATGCTGGCCACACGGCTAGGAGGTGTCTACGGATGCAGGCTCCTCGGCTTGGAAATGGAGAAAAAGAACACCTCCCCAGAGCCTGAGGTGAGCACCACCTCCAAGCCAGAAATGAAAGGAGAAGTCTTTGCCTTTGTCTGTGTATTTGTGTTTCATTGTATGTCCTTTGTAACAAGGCATTGAATGTTTGCCTGTCTCTGTGTATATACTTTAATCTGCTCTGAGTCCCCTGGGGAGAAGGGCAGAATATAAATGAAATGTTATTATTATATTATTAAACCCACAAATGCAAATTTATCTGAGAAGCCTGAGGACAGTGTCAATGATGTGGCGAGATGTCCTTTTTAGAAATAAAACTAATGGTAAAAAATTCAATGTGTTTAAAACACAAGAAACCAGTGTATCAGAACTAAAAACAACTCCTATTTCTCTCTCGCTGCTGTTATTTTATTATATTTTTTTAACCTGTTCACACCCAGAGAGACTGAGACCTTGCAACTCCTTCAATTCAAAGTATTATCCTCACTTTGCAACTTTATATTTTACAGCATCAGGAAAGTGACTGTCACCAGGAAAAAGTCATACTTTTGTGTGGTCGAAGGCTTTCATGGACAGAATCACTGGGTTGCTGTGAGTTTTCCGGGCTGTATGGCCATGTTCCAGAAGCATTCTCTCCTGATGTTTTGCCCACATCTATGGCAGGCATCCTCAGAGGTTGGGAGGTATATTGGAAACTAAGCAAGGGAAGTTTATATATCTGTGGAAGGTCCAGGGTGGGAGAAATATCTCTTGTCTGTTGCAGGCAAGTGTGAATGTTGCAATTAATTGCCTTCATTAGCCTTGAAGCTGCAAGGCTTGGCAATGCTAATTGAGGTGACTGACTTCAGTATTGTTTGTAAACTACCTTGGAAGAACTGGTAGCTAAAAGGCTGTATGTTTACTGTAATAAATAAATAAAAACAAAGTGATGCAGGGTGGATCTTGACTGTAGCCAAAGCTAAGAGATGCTATACATAACCACAGAGGTTTGCTCAAAAAGCTGACACATCCACTGTATTAGTCACATCGATTATGATAGAAGCTGTGTGCACGTACTTTCCAAAGGTTTATTAAGGAATCTAGCCAGGCATTCAGAACATTTCAAATTATCTACAAGTAAAAACCCACAGACATCAATGTTCTTGGTTGGGACAAAAAAAAAAAAGCAGTATTATGGAAAAGCAGCTCCTTAACTTCCTAAGTCATTCAAACCAATCAGAACCACAGTTCATATTGAACCAGATGGACATGGAACAGTAATTCAGAAAACCTCCTAAGAAATTGCAATTCATTACCAAGTCTGAAAATGTGACCTGGAAAAAAAAATCCAAACCAGTCTCTTCACAAAGAGCCCAGGATCGGTGATTTTTGTGTGTGTCCGGAGTGACTTGAGCAGCTGCAAGACACTTCTGGTGTGAGAGAATTGGCTGTCTGCAAGGACATTGCCCAGGGAACACTCAGATGTTTTGATCTTTTACCATCCTTGTGAGAGGCTTCTCTCATGTCCCTGCATGGGGAGCTGGAGCTGACAGAGGGAGCTCATGCATGATCTCCCCAAGTTTGAACCTCCAACCCGTTGGTCTTCAGTCCTGCTGGCACAAGGGTTTAACCCATTGTGTCACCGGGGGGTCCTTAATCACCAGGAGCAATTAATGAAAACCAATTAAATTAAATTAGAACCAATTAAAAACTTTCGTGTTTAGACAGGCCTTTAGTGGAGGAAACTAAGCTGGAGTGATAAGAAACACCATAATGTTTATGAAATGGAACAAAGTGCAATATGAACTGACATGATGCCACAAGAATGTGAATGTATATTATTGTTTTAAATTGTTATTTTATGATGTTTTATACATATAATCAATGTATTTTGATTGTTTACATGATTTTAATATGTTGTAAGCCGCTTTGGGTCCTGTGAGGGAGAGAAAAGCAGGATATAAATATATTCTATTATTATTATTATTATTATTATTATTATTATTATTATTATTATTTGAAACACAATAAGATGAACCCACAGCAGACACTCTGCTGGCTGTTGAATTGGATCACACGTCAGATACTTCCCAAGTGTCTAGAACTGTGTGATGTATCGGTGAATAATGCGTGCAGATCCCAGGAAGATGGTCTTCTGCAGCTGGAAGATGGTAATTTTGTCAGTGCTGATTGTGTTTAAGTGCAGGCCAAGGTCTTTAGGCACTGCACCCAGTGTGCCGATCACCACTGGGACCACCTTTACTGGCTTGTGCCAGAGCCTTTGCAGTTCGATCTTTAAATCCTCCTATCATGTAGGCTTTTCCAGTTGTTTCTCTGCAATCCTGCTGTCACCTGGGATTGCGATATCAATGATCCATACTTTGTTTTTTAACACGACTGTGAGTCAATCAGAATCTGGAAGTCCTAGAGGAGTTTGGCGTGTACATTCTCTGTAACTTTTTCCAGGTTGTGATCTCACCTCTTCTTCTTCTTCTTCTTCTTCTTCTTCTTCTTCTTCTTCTTCTTCTTATTATTATTATTATTATTATTATTATTGGTGTTATCTATATAAATAAAAATGTAATGTTCGTTTGTGGATTAACATAACTCAAAAACTACTGAACGAATGAACATGAAATTTGGACACACCTATCACGCCAATGAGTGACCATCACTCATAAAACACTGAAAAACACAGCAGAAGGGACTTAAAAAGCCAAAAAAGCAAAAAGACACTACAGCACATGCGCAAAAACAACTTCCCCCGGCAAACAAAACACACAATAGCATATCCATACTTTCTTCCGGACTACAGCTCCCAGCTTCCCCTAGACCAGGCCCTTTAGGAAAGGAGGATGATCTAAATGCAAGCTTCCAAGATGCAAGTTTTATTCTTCCTGGATTTCTTTGAATCCCGGCATATTTCCAATTTCCTAATCCTGGACTGCAACTCCCAGCAATCCTTCAGATAGATAGATTAGATAGAGATAGGTAGGTAGGTAGCTAGATTGATCAGGAGGACTGCTGAGAGATGCAGTCCAAGGATAGGGAAAGAAAAGGGGGGAAGGAAGGGAAGGAAGGTAGGAGAGAAGGAAAAAAAGGAAAAGTAGTAGAGAAAGAAGGAGGGAAGTTTGGCCACAGCAATGCGTGGCGGGTACAGATAGTACGTCATAAAACGTCTAGAGAAGAGAACAACTCTGGCATATGGTCAGATGCCCTCATTTTTTGAGAAATGGAAGACAGTGTCTTCCGTGATGAGCTTTGATTTCTTAGTGGAATAAAAGATGGACCTGGGTGTTATTTCCCTTGTACTTGCCCTCTTTTGCTGTTTCCAGGAAGCCTCATCTTTCTATAAATAGTATTCACAATGGATGACAGTTACAGAGAAAGGAAAGCACAAAGGTGATAAGATACCAAGATAATCACTGCTAGGGAGCCAATAAGGCAAGGCAGCTGCCTTCAGTACCAAGGATAGCTCCAAGTGACCAGTTTGTTATGCAGAAGATTGCACCGGGCCTTATTTGCTTTGTTGTGTTTGACTAACTGCACAATATTTGTATAAGGAAAGGATGGACAGCTGCAGCCAGTTTGGAAGCTACTTTAATGTTTATGGGAACACAGCCTGCCAAAGGAAAATTCAGAAGTGGACAAAGCTAGCACAAGGGAGAAAGAAAATAAAAGAGGGGGGGGGGTGTATAGTTATAAGAATGATGAACTTATGTTTCATATCTCTTTACATAAAAAGGCTCTGTGCATAATGAGTACCTTAAAAAAAAGAACCAATGAACGAAAACATACCAAATTTGGCAACAACACAACACAAGGAGTGACCATCACTCAAAAAATTATGATTTTGTCATTTGGGAGTTGTAGTTGCTGGGATTTATAGTTCACCTATAATCAAAGAGCACTCTGAACTCCACCAATGATGGAATTGAACCAAACTTGGCACACAGGACTTCCCCTGACCAACAGAAAACACTAGAAGGGTTTGGTGGGCATTGACCTTGAGTTTTGGAGTTGTAGTTCACCTACATCTAGAGAGCACTGTGGATTCAAACAATGATGGGTCTGGACCAAACTTGGCACGAATGCTCAATATGCCCAAATATAAACATGGATGGAGTTTGGGGGAAATAGATCTTGATATTATTGTTTGAGAGCTTCCCATAGACCTCTTCTTTGCCACTGTGAAAAAGGAATTTTGAACTAGATAAGCCTTTTAACTGATACAGCCCACTCATCTTTCATACTTCTGTAACTGGGAAGACATAGTTGCATGGTAAAAAGTACGTCCCCCCCCCTCCCTTGAGTCTAGTCATATGCCAGTCGGATATGACTAGTCGGATATGTCAAGGGGAAACCTTTACCTTTACTTATTGTATTTTTTCATTCCATGCTTTTTTTGTTTGTGAAGGAAAGCAACTTCCAATGCAATAAAATCATCGTTATGTAAAATGTCATGTCCATTTTTCTGTGTAACTTTCATTGGATTCTCAGAAAATCCATGATCCAAAAAGGGTACCATTGATCTGTTATGAAATTAGGTGCTTATTTTATAATTTGTCATAGTTTAGTGCAACAAGACTGGTGGGCATAATTTTTAAAAACATATATTATTTGACAAATGCCCCTTACAACTCTGATGCTGAAACACACAGGGAAATATGCTAATATGCTACAATTTTATTTCTTAGATTTTTGCATAAGTATGTAAAAAGTTATAATAGGTCTCTGAGGCCATTTTTGAAGTTGTGAAACAGAATTTGTATATATGTTGAAAAGAATATTGTTTCTTTATCCAGAATACTACTGATAGATAGATACTCATAGATATCTATTTTTGAAAGGGTGATTGTTGAATTTTCATTTCAGATGAGTAAAATTAAAGGAATGTTAAAAAAATAGGAGTAAGATTACTGTCAACTTAGATGAGATGTTTTTAAACAATGTATTTTAATGCTGAGACAAATGTTTTTAATGTTTATGTATGCATAGAATTTATTCATGTCCTGGCATTGAATGTTTGCCGTTTGTATGTTGTGCTCCCCCTTGAGTCCCCTTCGGGGTAAGAAGGGTAGAATATAAATGTTTTAAATAAATAAACAAACAAATAGTTGAAAGATTTATTGCATTTTTGCAGGTATCTTATTGAAATGCAAGTATTTAAGAGGTTAACTATTCCTTGAGATCATTTAGATACACACGACTAATAACAATTTATCACTTTCTGAGTAAAAAAACAACTTGAGCATATTAGTGTGTGAATATAATTCTTGCAACCTTAATAGTTTTGGGTTGCTGTGAGTTTTCTGGGCTGTATGTCCATGTTCCAGAAGCATTCTCTTCTGACGTTTTCCCCACATTTATGGTAGGCATCCTTAGAGGTTGTGAGGTATGCAGAAAACTAGGCAAGCAAGATTTATATATCTGTGGACTGTCCAGGATGGGAGAAAGAACCAGCACAATTCAAAGTGCTGGTGTTGACCTATGAATCCCTAAACGACTCCGGCCTAGTTTACCTGTCCGAACGGATTCTCCCCTATGAACCATCAAGTTAAGATCTTCTGGAGGGGCCCTGCTCTCGGTCCCACCTCCTTCGCAATCGCGTCTGGTGGGGACGAGGGACAGGGCCTTCTTGGTGGTGGCCCCTTAGCTCTGGAACTCTCTCCAGTTGGAGATTAGATCTGCCTCTTCCCTCCTGACTTTCAGAAAGCTGGTAAAAACCTGGCTTTGGAATATAGCATTTGCAGAGTGATGATCGAGTCAATAACGGCTGACCACACTGGCGGATGGTGATGAATTTGTGATTTTATTCTGATGACCTGGCTTTTGTAATTGTATGATATTGTATGATCTGTATTTTAATGTATTTTGTATTAATGTATTATGATGCTATTATGTTTACTGTATTGGTGTTGAATTTTCTGCTGTTAGCCGGCCTGAGTCCCTCTTCGGAGGTCGAGAAGACCGGGTTATAAAAGCTCTAAATAAATAAATAATAAATAAATAAATAGAAAGAACTCTTGTCTGCCTGAGGCAGATGGGAATGTTGCAATTGATCATATTATCATTGAATGGCCTTGCTGCTTAAAAGCCTGACTGCAAAGCTATTCAATGCTAATAAAGGTGGCCAATTGAAACATTCACACTTGCCTCAAGTGAATTCTATTGGTGACATAAACTGATGAAATGATTACGCAGGCATATGGGCTTTAATGGACATTGTGGAATAATATATTCACTCCTATCTTGTAAATGCCTTGCCTTGACAACCACAGCTTGATGGGACTGGGGTACACCCCCAAATAGCATTTGTGAGGGCAGGAAATGGCAGTGTGCTGTCTAGATGCATTTAAACTGCCAGGAAAAAGAGTAGTACTTGTCCTCTCAGATATCTAGTATTCCGCTGCATATAGAGAAGAAGAAAATTGTCCCTTTTCCCCAGCTTCCTAATAGCATCCAGACCATACCCAGTTGCCTTTCTGTTCCATTGCCCACTAACTGGCTATGTTCTCAAGCAGCCTTACAGAAGTGGGATTCTAGCAAAGCAATACAACAGAGTTTTATCCTTGGCTGCATTATTGTTGGACCTTAGCTGCACAGGGATTTTATTTGCATGTACAGTCAACCCTTCGCATTTGTAAGGGTTAGGGGCACAGGATCCCCATGCAGATAGTCAACTTGTGCTGGAAACTAGCCACAAAATTGCACTGGAAGACCAAGGGATTCTTAGAGAGGTGTTCTCTCCAGAAATCGTTGACCACAGAATCTCACTGGAGGAGCTAGAAATCCCAAGAAAGAACATTTTAATGAAAACCGTGAATAATAAACGTCAAAACTGCAAATGTGAATTGCACTTCCAAAATAGAAGAATGTTAATGCGATCTCTACTTTAGTCTTTTAAGGGGTTCCATTCTCTTTACATCTTAGTTTGAAATGAATTACATACAAATTTGACTATATCAAACATAAACTTTTATTTCATCTCTCAACGATGATGGAACAGATTCATTATTGTTTTCCTATATTTAGTTATCAACACCACAAAACTAAATGCAAGGTTCTGCTGCATGTGGCTACTATTTCAGTCCAAGAAAGAACTTGGAAATGGAACACGGAAAAGGACAACCCATCAAAGATATGGCAGATCTTTGTTATATGGAAATTCCACAAAAACTAACCATATGATGCAATGGGTTTACATGCTATACATGATTAAGGCATGTATACAGGGATTTACATGTTTGGTTTCCACAATTTGCATTTGTAAAAATGGAAGAAGAGCATTTGTGCAAACTTTTCAAATATACCTGTGCATGCAGTATAGTCTTCTGTGCAACTCGCAACCATGACACAACATAACCTTACCATTCATAACGAACAACTATATAGTTGGTAGTTTCAGTATATTTTACATTAATGGGCTTGTATTTGGAGTCTGTCCAGTGACAAGCAGGAATTCCAAGTGGCTTAAAGTGCATGTACAATGTATGTTTGTGATTGCACTCTGGCAAAAGTATGTGTTTGAACTTAGAGAAATGCTGATTATATATTTTACTTCTAAAATTGAAAAATATGTGATTAGCGTTTGGACCATATAAGATTAAATGGAAGGGCCTTGGTAAGGAGGAATACAAGATAAATGCATTAAGTCACTTATTCTCATGCACAATTGCTTCAAAAAAACATTGCAGCAAGTAAGTTGACAAGTAATTCAAATATTGACTCCAACTCAAATAATGCATAGCCTCATTAAAAAGTATACAAAGGAAATCCCCATTAAAATTTCCACCAAATTTTGATTAAAGTTTCAAAATGAAACATACAGATTAAATTCAAAGTATACTATTTAATGTCTCATTAAAGTTAAAGTGTACCTAAACTTTGAGCCATCTAAATAGTGATTTCTAAAAGACAGGTAGTTTCAAGTTAAACATATATAAACGCATTATGACATAAAATTTATGATTAAACCTACATAAAAATTGTGATAAAATTTGTAGGGTAACTGTAAAACATGACCTTTAGCAAAATGTTATTGTGGAATATATCCATAATGAACCAATTATTATAAAGCTGCAAATATCTGTTAAGTGATATCACAAGATACTCTTCCTGTTATGTTCCCTGAAACTCCATAAAATGCAGCACATATAAAGATATGTAATCAGATTATTGAACCAGTTGTAGGTTTTTTTTAGTACTAATATTGATGCCACACACTGTGTGCCAATGAAATATAGTACATGAGTTCCTAAGATAGAAAACATATATTGCCTTCAAAATCAAATCCTATGCTGCCCTCTTTCTGCTATTATTACAAAATGTTGTACCTAAAAAGAGCAAGTCAGAAACCAAAACTATTTACTATGTTGGTGTATGTAAGGCAAATTAGGTGAACAGGCTCGGTTTTGTTTTTGTTTTTTTGTTCTTACATGGTGGAATTAGTGTCATTATACTCTGCATTGCTTGGGAATATGTTTCTATAATTCATAGTGCTCAGTGCACACAAAAGAAAAAGAAAACAATTGGAAATAACAAAAAAATCTCTGGGGAAAAAACTGTAGAATGAATCAATTTAATCCTACAACAGAAAACAGACAAATCAGAAAACAACTCTCTCTCCCTGGGCTCGTTCCCACCAAAGTGTGCTGTTTAGGGTTCCAAAATTGTCGTCCTCTTCCTGCTCTTTAGCAAGCTCCACAAATACCTAAAATGAGCAAAGATTTCATTAAAAATTTATAAAATGAGAAGTCCTGGTAAAGTCTGCTGAGCTGCAGACAATTTAGAAAAATATTTCAAAAATTAACAAGTTACAAATCATAAATGTAATTCAATATAGGATATAATATAAACTGGGAATATAGATGCTAATGACAAACAATTTAAAAATATAAGACTTAGAATTATGTTCTGTGAAATTACCTGTTCAAGTGTTGCTTGGGAGAAGCTGTATTCCTCAATATCAAAGGCATGCTTTGCTATTAAAAACACCAGAAAGAACTGTTAAAAGAACTCTCAACAGTAGAGGTGCAACTATATGTTGTTATCTTAGCATAAATTTTAAAATAGGGAATTATTCATCCTGATAATGTCAGTAAAAACTATTCTGCCTGGTGCTCTGCAGGCATTGTAATTTAGCATTAAATTGCTTATTTTCTTATAGGGTGAATGTCCTGATGGAGCTGTTTTTCGGTGTTTTTAGGCCTCATATTGCAGCTTTTCTATAAAAGGCCATTTTGTTTTATACTGCTCTCTTGTTGTTGCATCTGAGTGCCAGCAGGTAACCCTTTCTGTCTGTATACTATCCACTTGTGGTTGCATCTGCGTGCGCGCTCTCTCTCTCTAAAATATTTGGGAGCCCCTGCCCCAAAACACGGTGATTTTTTTAGTTGAAATCTCACAAGTAATTTAAGTTGGATAATGAAGAATAAGTGTGCCAAGTTTGGTTCAAAACCATCAAGCCACGTAGGAGGCTTTGTAATACAAATAAATAAACAAACATATTTTGACTTTTATATATAGAATCATAGAATCCTTGAGTTGGAAGAGACCTTGTGGGCCATCCAGTCCAACCCCCTGCCAAGAAGCAGGAAAATCACATTCAAAGCACGCCCGACAAATGGACATCCAGTCTCTATTTAAAAGCCTCCAAAGAAGGAGCCTCCACCACACTCCGGGGCAGAGAGTTCCACTGCTGAACAGCTACCATAGTCTAAACATATGTAGACTATGTCCTCAGAGAAGACAATTATGAGGTGTGACGTTATAAGGTGCAGAATATAGGAAAAATGAATGATTAATTAAGAAATTAGATGAAGGAGATTTTGCAATGATCATTTCACTTAGGAAATTAGCGTCTCACCTTCCTCTAGTTTAGAAAAACACAGTGCAAGAGAATGGACATCCTCCTTTGGAATTTTATATGCCAAAATTGAGGCAAAACTGCAACATGAAACAAAGTACATATTAGTGCAAAAATGCTACTTTCATCGTAATTACAAGTGTTGAAGAGTAATGTTACAGGAGTTTGGCATTTTTACATCGTGTAATTTTACAGGTGAACAAACATTATTTCTTTGTATCTGACGAGAGGTTTTACACACTTGATATAGTAGGTATTTAAGAAGGATCCAAATATTTTAAAGCAGCACCAGCCATGGGAGGAAAGTTGTAACATTCAACATTGTGTGATGGGGTATCTGATTATTCACTAATATTTGAACAATTCCTCCCCCAAATATTAAGTTTATTTTACAGAAATGTTCTGGGAGGAAATCACAAACTATCACAAATGGTAGCATTTGTTCCTTTAAAACACAGGAAAATAATCAGTGAAAAAAAGAGAATCTCCCATTGAGAACTGAGTTTAAAAGTGAGCAAATTTATTGTATTAATTTAATTCTGAATACTTTTAGCTAAAGCTGTTCATCTACATGGTTCTGATTTTTGTAGACTTGATTACTCATGAATTTCAAGAAAAATGTCCTTGCTAGGAATCTCTAGATCAGGCATGGGCAAACCCTCTTGGGTTCTTTCCTCCAGTCCTCATATGCGGTTGCAGCATATGAGGACTTAGAGGAGGGCCAAGGCAGAGACATGCGGCTGCCAAGTGCTCTCTGGAGAGCTCTCGGCAGCCCCATGTCTCTCTGTCCTCTCAGCCTGGACTTGTGGCAGGCCACCACGTCTCTCTCCTGTCCCACTCCGCCTGGCCAGGGCTGCACCCCCTTACATAAAAAGTTTGCTCATGCCTGTTCCAGATCCTCTATGGGCAAATTCCTCCAGTCATACTACAGATTTCTACACAGGATACTTTTCTAGGAATCTTTAGATCCACCAGTGTGAGTCTATGTTCCACTTCCAGCAGAAGTAGACCACAGAGTTATGCTGAAACTTCTAGAGGGGTATTCTTCCAATGTCTTTATTCACAATTTTTCATTTTCATGGGGGTCCATCAAATGTGGAGGGTTGACTGGATTGCTATTTTTTTTACCTTTCCTGGTGACTTCCATTTGGAAAAATACGCATTATCTCCCTCTGAAAATACTCCTTCTTCTGCATATCAGGAACTTCTTTTAATTTCATTTCTAAGAAATATCCTTTGCCAAATTTACTCTTGAGATGCTGAACTGTCCCAATACACCTGAGTTGTTGAGGTGATAAAAAGGGGGAGACATGGTGGGAAAAGGTCACTTTAACAGAAGAATCTTTACAGTAGTTTTGAAGTTTAACATAAATACTGCAATCTGAAAAGGTACCTTAATTTCCCAGAGACCAGGATTGCTACCCGATCACACACAGCTTCTGCTTCTTCCATATAATGAGTTGTCAGAATAGCAGCTCTCTGTTTACTTTTAAAGGCTGCTCGAATTGCTTTCCTATGAAATGTAACAAACACATAATGAAAAAGTACAGGAACCAACCTGCAAATACATTTTTATGAGTTGCGGGTACACATAATGGCTGTGGAAATATCTGTTGGACCTTTCAACAAAAAGCTATATGAAAGGATGGAGAAATCCTCCACCTGTATTTTTCCTACCCGTTCATCCAAAGCCAAGGAGGTATAACAACCTGGTGATCAATTGCAAGTTACTCAATCTTCTTAACAAGAGGGTTGTGTGTAGTTTGGACAGTGATTATTTTAAAAGTTCACAATGGATGGTGGCGGCGGTAGATTTCTTTATTGTAAAACATTTTATAGGTTTCGTTATGGCAGTTGATCTCTTTTAAGGCAGCTAGTGGCCACAATTTTCCTGTTCCTGAGCTGTCTGTGGAATATCGTATTAGCTATGCTAAAAAGTCACTTTCAAAATGAAGCACTATAATCCCCTCACCACAATCACCGCCAGTGGTGCCCAATCTTTTTTTGACCAGGGACCTCTTTGACCAGGGTCCCATCTCCAACATTAGTACCAAAAGGGTTACAAATCAGTTTTTGGTCAACTTTAGATTCAGTTTGGTTATTTGGGGTGCTGATTCAGAAAATTACACTGGATAGACCACATTAGCTCTAGTTTCTGATACAGAACATATGCCATCCAGTAGTCGCCATCTGCTCACCCACAGAAAACCATATTTAATAATCTAGAGCTGATGTGGTAGTAGTAATCTTTTGTGGGTAGTCAGCCTCTCCCCTCCCAACATCCCCATTGCCTCTGCACTATAAGAGGATTTAGCAAGACAAGTTGCTCTCATTGCTGCATGGTTTCAAAGCACCAATGTAGTAATGGTGAGGCTGTGGACCATATTTTCATTCTTCTGGAACACTAGTGGTCCATGGACCATATGTTGGGAACCACTGGCCTAAGAAAACAGTCTTACACACTTTAAGGAATAAAACTTTAATTATGGCTTGTTATCCATTTTTCTAGCGCTCACTTGCCTCCCTGCACTTCCTCCAGCTATTCCATTTTAGACAAGTCTCCATCACAACCGGCTTCTCATTCTATTATCTTATAGCAGACCATCTTCATTTCCATAACTTGTACAAAATGTACATTGCTCAAAGTGAAGACTGAGCAAAGAGGGACTGACAGGGGATGGGACAGTGTCAACAGGCATGTACGAGACAATGCTGGAGGGAAATGCGGTGCAGCTGTAAGTTTTTGCGGATTTTGGTAATTTGCAGTGTATGCAATGTGATATATGGATAGTCATTTCCAGAAGATGGGTGTTGGAGATCCTCTTTAATGGGCCCCAGACTCTTACTTTTCTGCAACCAACTAAAAGGGAACCCCTCTAAAAATCCCTTTAAGTATTGCTTAAATTAGCATTGTTGTTAATTTAAATTATGCTGCTTACAATTGATTTTCACTAGATATATATTTTTCACTGGATATATATAATTATTTAAATAAAAATGATATTGTTAAGATATTTTATACCGAAAAGACTGTCCCCAAATTAATTGGTGGTACTCACCACATGTGCTGTTTTGCTTTAGGGTCCATTCCAGTAGATGGCTCATCCAACAGGGTAATATAAGGGTTTCCAAGCATACTTAAGGCAAAACATAACTATAAAAATTAAAAAACATTAATTTGATAATATTCTGAAGAAGAGCAAGCCGATGCTCTTACCCCAATGTAGTCCATGGGGATTAAATGTGAATGCTCAGCTATCTGATATCTCATCTCCTTCATCCAGAGATATATTTAATCATAGGAAAGTGAGAACACATAATGAGCAGCAAGGAGCTTCAAGAACTAAAAAAAACAAGCTCATATGTGCTGAAATGGTTCTGGGAATACCACATTTTCTGAAGATCTTAATGCAGCTTTCGTAGTCCAGACGGGAAAAAAAAAAACATGTAGAAAGCGTAATTACAAGCACTTAAATCATTGCAGGAGTCTCTGTCAATTGAGAGGCTTGGGTTCTTGTATCATTGTCTCTGCTTTTTAGAAGAACTACTGGCAACAGGTGGGCTGTACCTCACAGAGATGTGGAAGAACATATCTGCCAGAAGCATGGCAAGTCAGATCAAAAGGACTTTCAACTAAATTCCTGGAGGACTAGAGATGATAGCTCAAACATCTATCCAAAGGCCAAGCTCTAAGCACAATTCTTTTCTAGAATGTGAATTCTAGAAAGAAGATGAGCAAGAGGACAGGAGCCAGAGTAAAACCTACAGTATGTTTTTTGAAAAGGATTTTCACCTGACCTCCCTTCTCAAAGTTACAGAAGTTTACCCTCTTGTCAATCTTCTCTCTTGCATGTTAATTTCTCAGATATGATAACTATGGCCCATATTCAGTTCCTACAGTTCTGTATTGAAACATTTTCCCATGTATTTACTATTTCCATCCTTGCAGCACAAACCCAAACTAGGATGAGGTCTTTGTTCATTAGGTTCTTATTTTTGTAAAATCAATGGTGAGAACAAATAAGGCATCCCAGAATACTGAAGGAACTTGATGTACTCTTTGAACCACTTGCCAACATTATAGAGAAATCTTAGAGAATTGTTTAAGTACCAAAGGACTAGAGATGAGCCAACATAATTTCCTTCTTTCAAAAGGGAAAAAACCCAAAACGATCCAGAGAACTACATACCAGCCTTATTGCAATACCAGGAAAAATACTGGACTGGATTATACAAGGGTCTGTTTGCAACGGTATTGATAACAATGCAGTAATTAGTGAGTGCCAGCATGGGTATCTCCACAGCAAACTAATCTAGTAACAACATTTAACTGGGTTACTAGTTTAGTAAATGGTTGAAATAACATGGATGTAACTTATTTAAATTTCAGCAAAGCATTTGATAATGCTATTTTTGATAATAATATTTTAATTAACTAATGATGAAAGCAAGTAGCAACAGTCAGAACTGACCACGGAACAACAGACTGGTTCAAGATTGGGAAAGGCGTACGGCAAGGCTGCATCCTCTCACCAACCTTTTTAACTTGTATGCAGAACACATCATGCGATGTGCGGGGCTGGATGAATGCAAAGCTGGGGTGAAAATTGCTGGAAGAAACATTAACAACCTCAGATATGCAGATGACACCACTCTGATGGCCGAAAGCGAGGAGGAGCTGAGGAGCCTTCTAATCAAGGTGAAAGAAGAAAGCGCAAAAGCCGGGTTGCAGCTAAACATCAAAAAACCCAAGATTATGGCAACAAGAATGATTGACAACTGGAAAATAGAGGGAGAAACCGTGGAGGCCGTGACAGACTTTGTATTTCTAGGTGCAAAGATTACTGCAGATGCAGACTGTAGCCAGGAAATCAGAAGACGCTTACTTCTTGGGAGGAGAGCAATGTCAGTCTCGATAAAATGAATGAACAGAGACATCACACTGGCAACAAAGATCCGCCTAGTCAAAGCCGTGGTATTCCCTGTAGTAACCTACGGATGTGAGAGCTGGACCTAGGGAAGGCTGAGCGAAGGAAGATCGATGCTTTTGAGCTGTGGTGTTGGAGGAAAGTGCTGAGATGCCTTGGACTGCGAGAAGATCCAACCAGTCCATCCTCCAGGAAATAAAGCCCGACTGCTCATTGGAGGGAAAGATACTAGAGACAAAGTTGAAGTACTTTGGCCACATCATGAGGAGACAGGAAAGCCTAGAGAAGACAATGATGCTGGGGAAAGTGGAAGGCAAAAGGAAGAGGGGCCGACCAAGGGCAAGATGGATGGATGGCATCCTTGAAGTGACTGGACTGACCTTGAAGGGGCTGGGGGTGGTGACGGCCGACAGGGAGCTCTGGCGTGGGCTGGTCCATGAGGTCACGAAGAGTCGGAGACGACTGAACGAATGAACAACAACAAAATGATGAAAGAGATGAAACACTATCTGGTAGATGGATAACTGTTGGAAAATTATGTACAAAAGTTATCATCAGTACTTCGAACTGGAAAGAGGTTTCAAGCAGAGTGCTGAAGGGTTTTGTCCTGGGGCCAGTGCTCTGCAATATTTTTATCCATGATTTAGACAATGAGGTGGAAGGAATCCCTGTTAATTTGTGGATAGTACAAAATAGAAAAAACAGTTAATAGACTGCAAGACAGGGTAAGAACTAAAAAGAAAGGTTCATAAATCAAAATACTGAATAGAGATTAATGCAGACTTCCAGCAAAGTTCCCTACAACCACAACTGTGAAGAGGATGTCACCCTGGTTAAGTGAGACATTATACTTAATGGATGAGACTTCTTGGCAAATGGATGTGTCAAACTGATAAGATCAATCACACATTGAACACCCTCTCTGTGTACACCAGAAGGCTTGTCCCTCTGTTCTCTATAGTAGATAAACAGTTTGGAGAAGTGATGGAGAGGCCCAGCACTAGGAGTGGTCCGGGGAGGGAGATATTGGTGTTTTGCCATGTCATATTTAAATAATAAAACAATGTTCAAATACTCTCTCCCAGAGGCAGCCCTAGGTAATTTTCAATTGTAAGCAAACAGTATATTGGTGTCCCCCCCACACAACCAATCACTGATATATATTTTCTGTTCGTCGTGGGAGTTCTGTGTGCCATATTTGGTTCAATTCCATCATTGGTGGAGTTCAGAATGCTCTTTGATTGTAGGTGAACTATACATCCCAGTAACTACAACTTGCATATGTCAAGGTCTATTTTCCCGCAAGAGCGCCTCAAGAGTGCCCCTGGGCAAAATCAACTGTACTGCGAATGCTTACTTTGCGTGATGGGTTGAGCCGCCCCTGCTCTCTCTAATATAACATATAAACAGCCCAGTGCTAAGTCCTTGGGGCTTCATAATAAAGTACACACCAACTGTTGAAAGTAATACAAGCTCTCAGTTCCAGGTCCAATCACCATAGTTATGCTGAGAGACTTCCAGAATCAGCAAAGCCAGTCAAGTTGAAGATAGAGTCCAAGGTTAAAGCAAAATCCAAACACAGAAGCCAAGATACAATCCAAAGTCCACGAAACTAATAATTCAAAGTATCCAGATTTTCACTGCAAAACGAGACATTGCCTCCAGCAACTGGACTGCAAACTTGAGAAACGTTTATTCTCAGGCATTCCTTGTTTGAACCGCATTTCTTTGCTAATTGCACAGACATACAATTAGCAGCACACTCCCATCTAAACCCACTTAACCCTTCATCAGTGTGCCGTGATGTATGGGCCTCTGCTTGCACCTCCTGCTGGGAAGTTGGCAAGTTCTGTTGAAGGCTCTTCTGCAGTGACTAGGGTAAGTTGAGAGGGTTGCTGAAGGCTTCTGGTCTCCAAATCCAACACTGGCCCTTCTGACAACCCCTCGCCCTCACTGTAAGAGCTATCCAGGACACTTTTGAAGGGAAACAATGATGTGTGAATCAATAACTGCAGCTACTACATACGGACTGAGAGTGGCAAGCAGACCAGGATGTCTTGATATTGGTGGTCTCAGAGAGAGGTGTGGAGGCTGGTGAACAGGTACAGGATTATTCTGCAAAGCCTGCAGAGGTGGGCTGGTTGTGGAAGGCTGTCCCATCAAGTGTTGGTCAGTTTGGAACCACCTTCTGTGACCAGAATATTCTGGACTGTTCTTCTGTGTGACTATGCTTATTAATAGCAACCAAGGATGAAGAGCTAGGCAAGACTGATTGTCAGACCAAGGAAGTCACTGGCACCAAGGACACTCTCTGAGGTGCAGACTTGTCCTTAGCCTCTTTACCTTAGAAACAGCCACTGAACCAGCCATGCTCTTCTTGTGCCCCTTACTTGACTTCGACTGTATGGAGAGGGATCTGTTAAGAACTTACACCATTTCCAAGCTAACTTGGGCTTCTGCAGTGGCATCAAGGGTATAAGCCAAGCTAATGGTAAGGTATAGCAATTGAAGACATAAATAGGATAGTGGAAGCACTGAAAAGGGCTGTTGCTTACAAATAGCGACAGACAGTTTAAAGCAGCTGATTGTATGCTGCAATGTTAGTGGCTTTCAAAGGCTGCACCCAAAAGTACATAAAAAAACACAATACAGTTTTTAAGTCCTTGACGGCTCTGCAAATAGAACAGGACTCACATTGTGCCCCTAACCAAGGGAAAAATAAACTCAATCGATAGAATTTCACTCCCTCAGGAGATAATGATTCTGAAACAGAACCTTGGAAACCATTCAAAAACTAATGGAGTTAGGAAAGAAGCTGTAAGACAATGGTTCTCAACCTATGCGTTCCCAGAAGTTTTGGCCTTCAACTCCCAGAAATCCTAACAGCTGGTAACCTGGCTGGGATTTCTGGGAGTTGTAGGTCCAAACACCTGGGGACCCACAGGTTGAGAACCATTGCTGTAAGGGAGAAGCAACTTTCTGCTATCAGCTCAACCCCTATTTTAAAAATTTTGACAAGGAAAAAGACAAGACAGAAAACCAAAAAGGCACTTGAAGGGCTAGTCAGCACCAGTTATCTGAGGAGTGGCTGTTGGTCCTATTTATATTGGTGAGATGTTCTGGAACAGTCCAGAAGGCACAAAACTCAATTGTGTGAGAAACAAAGTCAGTAAGGGAAAACCTGCATTGAGTAGAGAAGTGGGCCCAATGATCCAACTCTATAATTCTATGCAAAGCTAGGGAAAGATGGCTGATAAAGAAACTACCGAGGAAGGAACTGCTGCTACAAACAACGACAAAACCATATGCACAACAATAGAATTACCTTCCTTTTGATGCCTGCCCCAAGTTTCTTTGTTCTTTTCTGAAGATGTTCCTTAAAGTCAAGGGCACTAGAAACGCTGTAGAGAACCAAATTTGAATTTTGTCATCTTGAAAAGGAATGTATTAAGCTTGTACCACAATGCAACTTTAAAATCTCAGTATTTACTTCACTTCAAGGTGCTAATGTATTTATGATTTACATGTACAGAAGATATAGAATAGTAGATGGCGAAAAGGGAAGAAGTGGCAAGTTTAGCAACTTTTGGTGTATCCTCTCTCTTTTGCCTAGAGAAAAACCCAAGTCTTCACACTAAGTCTTCCTTCCAGGCACAGCAACTTGTACTTCTAGTATTCTTCCAGGTAATTATAGCACTTGACACCACTGCCCTAGACATAAAGATCTGCACTCTAAGGAATTTGATATGTAATCTGTACAGTATGAAATTTTATAATGAAAAATGTAAGCAAGACTATAAATATGAAATACTAACCATTTTACGATTTCCTTCATGTCCGGTTCACTCATTCCTTTGATCGCTCCAAAAATTTCAAAATGCTCCTGCAATGTGATATCAGGCCAAAGCGGATTTGTCTGTGGACAATATCCCACAAATCTCATGGAATTCTCCTCATTATTCTCACCTAAAGAATAATCTCCCATCAGCACCTGTGAATATACCAGTCCTTACTCAATATTTTTACACACATTTTGCAGTAAACGTGTAGGAAAATGGTTACAATTATTTAGCAATTATTTACACTGAAATAATGACAAGAAACACCAGCTGTTACTACATAGTTAGGCTTTCATATCACCACCTCTTTCCTATTTAGTAAGGTCTGTTGGAACACTTCAGTGTACATTGTCAGAAATATTAAAAATTAATTGGGTACTGTGTATTTGTCTATTTGTATTGTGGAAACCTTGTTATTGTAAACAGTGCAACTATATTATTTTACTACAAAGAAAAGCTTCCTGTGGAAGAGATAAAATTAATCTGTGTGTTTTTGTCCTTTGTGTCACTTTGGTCTACTGGTGCTGGGTCACGCTGCTGCTTATAAGTTACTCTGCTGTACATTTATGAGGAGGGTCTTTTGTTATTAATCCCACTCACCCAACATACATTCCTTATATTAAAGCAGCCATCATATATTTCAGATTTATTTCAAAGACTACATGCAGGAACAAAAAGATTCCACCTAAACATTAGGAAGAATTTCCTGGTGGTAAGAGCTCTTTGGCAATGGAATTGGCTGCCTTGGGGTCTCCTTCCCTGGATGGCCATCTGTTAAGAGTGCTTGTGTGTTCTTGTATAGTTGGACTGGATGACCCTTGGGGTCTCTTCCAACTCTATGATTGTGCTCTAAGTTATATACTGTGTAATCTCAGCTATGGAACGCCCTTCCTAGGGAGATCAGATTGGCTTCTTCACTCCTAGCATTTCAGAAGAAACTTAAGACATGGCTATTCGAGCAGGCATTTGCGAATACTGAGTAACGGACATAAGAATGGAACAACTACATGATGGGACTGGACATTGTTTTAAAGAGTATTTATTGAATTAAGTTTTATTACAGTGTTATGATTTTATTGGTGTTGATGTTTTATATTGTAATTGTTTTTTCGGTGGCATTGAATTTTGCCTTGAAAACCACCTCGAGTTGCCAGAAGGCTGAGAGCGGCGGTATACAAATATAGTAAATAAATAAATAAATAATCTACATTATATAGTGTGAATATTCTAATTTGTGTTAAAATTCCACTGTAACTTTCTTTTGCAAAGCTGTCTACATCAAAATGAACATGAATCTGTTCATAACACTTAATGCAACTTGATTCAGTGGTATTAAACTTTGCAGTAATGTCATTTTATACATTTTCCCATTCACATAAATGCCTATTAAACTGTAAAACATTGAAAGCTTATATGCAAAGACATTTCCAAAATAGAAATACTATTCCATATGTATGGTTTTTGCCATGTACATGATGATTGTTTGATCATTTATGTTTCCCTGATAATGACTAAGAATAACCCTGTTTTGTTATTCTGCAACTACAAACAGCATTCAGTAAAATAGAAGTCCCTTCAAATCCCTCTTCACGTATGATAACCTAAGGCAAACCTATCATGGAGCCTTCTGGGCACGAGTGTTCAGAGGGGGTTTGACTTTGCCTTCCGCTAAGAGTATAACATATCCAAGATCACCCATTGTTTTACATGACTGACTCTCTTTTACACTGCACTATCTCTCTTTCATGCAAAACACCAATTTCATTTTGATTTATGTGAACAGCAAGACTCTGCCTGGACTGGGAAATCTTTTCTAATGAAAACTCTTGCAATAGTTTAAGAAAAAAGGGGATAATGGAGCTACATTTCAATTTGAATACCTGGCCTGAGGTTGGTTCCACCTCTCCCGCCAGAATATTAATTAGTGTGCTCTTCCCAGCTCCATTGGGACCTAGCACTCCCAGGATTTCTCCTAAAAAACAGAAAAGAAAATACCAAATCATCACACAATGATCCATTTTTTATTTTTAAAAAATGTACAGAGTATCTAGTAAACAATTTAACACCAACCTCTTTTTACACAAAGAGAGACATGATTAGTTGCCACTTTCTTTATTTTTCTTCCGAGAAGAAAATCTTTCTTTTCATCGTATTCTTTATGTAAACTGCTGACCAAAATCGCTGGTTTCTAACAGAACAAAAGATGATATTTATCTTAACACTGACATAGTTTCATTACATAATTCAAAAATAGCCCTATGACAGTACAAAATTCTATCAATCAATATCAAATGGACTTCCCTTGCCTATTTCCATGGCACATATCTTCATTTAAAAGAATGCACAGAGAACCTTCCCACAGAGGATCATGTGGATCAGGGCTGTAAAACTAATTTTCATCAAGGGCACTTCAGTCTTATGGTTCATTGAAACCATGGCTGGAGAATTTGTGGATACAGAGGCTCAATTATATTTTATTTTCCATAGCTATTGGTAAAAAAGTAAAGGTAAAGGCTTCCCCTTGACATTAGATCTAGTCATGTCCGACTCTCAAGCGTGTTGCTCATCTCCATTTCTAGGTCGAAGAGCCAGCATTGTCCTTAGCCGCCTCCAAGGTCATGTGGCCGGCATGATTGCATAGAGCGCCATTACCTTCCTTCAGAAACTGTACTTATTGATCTACTCACATTTACATGTTTCTGAATTGCTAGGTTGGCAGAAGCTGGGCCTAACAGTGTGAGTTCACCCTGCTCCCTGGATTCAAACCATTGACTTTTTGGTCAGCAAGTTCAGCAGCTCAGCAGTTTAACCTGCTGCGCCACAGGGGGCCCCATAGCAATTGGTACTCTTCAGTTTTTACTCAATTTGGATCCCCAGATGTTACTGAACAACAACATCCATCATTTTTCATTATCTGCCAGGTGAACAGGGGATAATGGTAATTACAACTCAACAGAACTTGTGGCTCTGAGATTGAGGAGAGGTTAAAGGATATTTTAAAGTCACGTGTCATATCCACAAGCCTTGTACAGGCAGTTCCTAATTTACAGAAATCCGACCTATATCTGATTCATGGTCAATAATGGGGGTGAGACAACAGGAATAGAGAAATCTGCCCCTCAGAAGTGAAATCCACTCCTGAAGGAGTTATCATTGGAAACAAGTGTCTACAGTGAACTTCACCACCAATCCTTGTTTCCATAACAAGCCAGATTTTTCAAAGTCCAACTGTTACTTGGACAGTAAATGAGGTGAAATATTCTGAACAGGAGCACAGACAGCAAAGCAAACATTATGGGGATGTCAACCCTCCCCTATATTATCCAAAACTAAAAATAAATATTTTGGTTGGATTTAATCTTTAAAAAGGTACCAGTTCCGACTTACATATGAATTCAATTTAAGAATAAACATACAAAACCTATATTTTCTGTAACGCACGGACTGCCAAACCCCATTATCTTGACTAAAGAGAACAAGCTGCAGTCTTCCAGGTGTTACTGTATCACAACACCCACCAGGTCTAACCATGATGTCTAATGATGAGGAATATAGGAGTCATAGTCTAACATCCGGAGGGCCACATATAACGGTATGGAGGGCAAGATTCAGCCCATGGGTCTTGAGTTTGACAAATGTGATGTAGAGAACCTCACTGCAACACAACCTATACATCTAGGAAGATCTAAAGACAGTACACACACAGGTTTAAAACACAAGGCTGAAAAGCAAAGTAAGAATTTACCTCCTCACAACTTTGGCAGGTTGTCATCTCTTTAACTCTCAACCTTTCGGCCATAACATCCTCATCCTCATCCTCATCATGTGGCACATCTGGAAATTTCCAGGGCTTGAGTTTCACAGGACTTCTGAAGACACAGAAATAAGTTCTTTTTGAGAGACCTTTGGGACATGCAACAGCAACTATGGTACACTGAAAAAGGCCACTTATATAAATGGGTGCATCTAAACTGTGCAATTAATAAAGTTTGTCACCACTATAACTGCCACGGTGCAATGCTATGGATTCATGAGAGTTGCAGTTTTACAAAAGTTTTAGTTTTCTAGGATGACTGGTACCTCGCCAAATTTCCTGGCTTCCTTAGCATTGAGTAACAGAGATTCAAATGGTGTCAGGATGTATTAATTCTGCAGTGTAGATGCACCCAAAGTCAGTGGAAACCCTTCCTATCTTTCTGTGCTCGTTACACATCTGCTCAAGGATGTTGCCAAATTGAGGGCTATAGTGGGTAGCAAAGAAAGGACACAATTCTTGGATCATAGATGTCATATTATAAGGGATTTTAAAGCATAACTGAAAAATTTAATGTGGCTCCACTACTACTTTGAAAATAGACCTTTTCTCTTCTGCGGTCAAAATCTTAACTATCAGCATGCTGTAAAAACAGTGCAAACATGCTGACCTGAAAAATGGGTCTTCTCTCATTGATCTGCCTCCACATTTCACCTCAAGATAGCGCAGAAGAAAGAGCCAAATCACACATTGTAAATAAGGCTAAAATGAAGAGAAGGAAGGTATATTGATTATGTTAAAACAGTTCTGTTGCTCTTCTAACTGTATTTGCAAAAGACTGAAAATTGGCTCAATGCTGCAGATAAATGCTTGCAATTCCTATCTTATTAGAACACATGGCATCATGCCAACAATATAGTTATGATACTATGACACTGCCAGGCAAATATATTACTATAAACCTTTATGAGTAGGACATAGTGTTTACAGTAAATAAATATACAGAGGCAATCTGGCAGTGGAACAGAAAATCCTGATTTCTAGTTTCTCACAACAAGCTTTTCAATTACTTTGAAATGCAAACCCCAGGATCAGTGGGTCCCCGGGTGTTATGGCCTACAACTCCCAGAAATCCCAGCCAGTTTACCAGCTGTTAGGATTTCTGGGAGTTGAAGGCCAAAACATCTGGAGACCCAGAGGTTGAGGACCATTGCCCTAGATGATTTAGGACTGACATTATTGAAGGATCTGTCCTCCTACGGTAACCTCTTAATGGTTTACTTCAATGATTGGAACCCCTATTATGTGTCCAGCAAGCTACAATTTGGTAAGTTATTTCGCACTATGGAGAGGACTATTTTGCTAGTAGTACACTTATTCTGACACTCCTTTCAAAGTGAGGATAAGAGGGATCCTTCACGATTATGCTTTAGACAGGTACAAAAGAGTTCCTTATTCTATCTCAGTCTTAATATTGTTTAATAATAATAATAATAATAATAATAATAATAATAATAACAACAACAACACTTTGTTTGTACCCCGCTACCATCTCCCTAAGGGACTCGGTGCAGCTTACATGAGGCCGAGCCCAAACACAACAATACAAGCAATGACTGAATCCTACAATTGGCAAATGCTTAACTATTATATGACCTCTCTAACTGCCTCCCAAACTGACCTTTACTTTCTTGCAGTCTGGTAGTTGTGTGTTTGGTACAGAATTTTGACTTTTGCAACAGCTAAAGGGTGAATTAGGATGGTGTAACTCTTCACAATTGTAACTCACTAATCATCGTATGATTATATCTCCCCTTTCCTCCAGTTAACTCAAGGAAGTATACATGGTTCTCCATCTTTTTATCCCTTTAAAATCCAGTGAACTAGGTGAAGCTGAAAGTGAGTGTTTGGTCAAAGACTACCCATTGAGTTACATGGTAATTCAAAATTGAATTATCTCAAATTTCAGTCCAGCAATCTAATCATTATCCCACAATGGATCTTTACATGACATTATAAAACCCCAAAAAAAGATTGTTGTGCTCCTGCCAGTCAGGAATCTAACATAGATTGCTCCTCACATCCATCCTAAGAATGCTTTTACACTATATTTTGTTGCAAGAATGCATTTGGTCAGTCTTTAAAAAGAAGTATGCAGATTTATATGAACAACAACACTTGCTTTCAGTCAACATGATGCTTACCGCTACTACTGAGACCAACAATCTTTCTGAATTTCTTTCCATCTTGTGATCAAGCTTCCGGGCTATCTAACAAAATAATAAAGATTAATTTCTACACTTTTTTCTCACTGGTAATTATGAGACCAAAATTGAAAAAAAATGCACCTACAACAAGTAACAGTCAAACTGAATACAGTTAACGATGCTGGTTTATTAAGGATTATTTATAACTAATTTCAGCCACAAACCCTGATAAGGGAGGGGGGGGGGAAGCTTCTGAATGAAATATGCCAGCATGAATCTCAGAATAATCCATCCCTGTTTTCGTGAAGGTATTTCCGATTGGGTGAAGTTTTAAAAGGGCAGGATGGAGAGAAGTACTTCTGCTTATCGGCAAACGAATGGATTGTCAAAAAAGCAGGGGGTGCTTCCAGGTGGCATCTTGTGGCCAATCCATGTTACACTGAATTACATGAACCTTACTTAACTTAATAAACTTTTTCCATGTTTTTATGATAGAACCAATTAGGAAATTGCATTTATAACCCAAGAACAAAAATTGTGTTACATAGTGAAACTGCCTTTCCCACAGCAATTTCATAAATCATTCCACCCACAGCACCACTGCTCAAAAGACATCTCACCCTCATCTGAAGCCAGTCATCTAAAGCAGGGCAGGGTCTCTTAAACATTTTCCCTTATCGACCCCATTCCACCCATGGAATTTTTACATGACCCCAGGTATATAAAGCATGTATAAAATCAAATACTTGCTGATAATAAATCAGCATTTTCAAGGTTTGCTAAATAAGCCAGTTTTCCTTTTTATTAAGTACAGCTGAAGCATTTTCTGCAGAGTTATTTGTAAAACAGTAGTTCCCAACCCTTGGCCCTCCAGGTGTTTTGGACTTCAACTCCCAGAAATCCTAGCCAGCTTACCAGGCGTTATGAATTGTGGGAGCTGAAGTGCAAAACACCTGGAGGACCAAAGGTTGGGAACCACTGCTGTAAATACTGTATGTTGTTGCTAAAGGATGCATGTAAATGTCAAAAACAGCCCATTTCTTCATGAGCCCAGGACTGATCTAACGGGACCCCATTTGGATTTGGGACCCATAGTTTAAGAAGTACTGCTGCCACAAGGTATTCCATCTTTTCTTTGTGGTTAGTGCTGCTGGTGGCTTTTGCTTCATGTCACTGCCACCAACACCAGAGTAATAAGAACTCTGCTTTGAACTCTCCCACCCACCCCTACAACAGAGGTGACATACGAAATCTATTCACTTTTCAACTATGTGCAAACCTACCTTTATAAAAGAAATCAGGCATCCAATAAGAGGATAAATTGGAATAAAGATTGAAAAACAGGTATGTAGAATAGCAGCTGCTGTATAGTGCCACATAAAGAAAGCTATTTCGATGACAATTGAACAAACCAAGGCTGCCTGAAAAAGAAATCAAAATTATCAATTGTGATTTGGAGTCATTCAGGGGTTTCCCATCCCAATGGAGGAACACTATCTGCATATATGCGGTGCCCCTTATGCTGACGCTAAACACATGGTGACTGGTCATGTGGACAGATATTTATTTATTTATACTATATTTATACTCCGCCCTTCTCAACCCCAAAGGGGACTTCAAGGAGGTTTACATATATAGGTAGCTAGTCGATGTCATAAAAACACACACAATAAAAACATATATATTAAAACAACGATTAAAACATATAAAACCTTAAAACCACTTATTTAAAATCATGCAGTCAAATATCATAGTCATTGAACTATTCCATATTTTCTTATTGCACTGATAGATTACTCATTGAATGCTTGGTCATATATCCACGTCTAGATAGCCACATATTTTTATTAGTCCTTTAATGAATTCAGTAGAAGTGTGTGGAATATCTGAATAAGGGCTATGTATTTGCAAAAATGAGCCATCTGAACTGAGAAGAGAAATATAATGGAGAAATATTTCTTCATATAACCATTGCTAATCGTATAATTGATATTTTAACTTACCACTGAAAAAACAAATGACCAAAATTCTTTTGTGTTCTGTATAGTGTTGAAGGTGAAGGAGACAACGTAATTGAACAGAACTACTGATGGTACATAGCCAATAAGGCAAAAAACCTGCAGGAAAAACAATGACATATACCTGTTATGGTTACTGCCCCACTGAAGATACACTTTGTTTCTGTTAATTATATCAAGTGCTTTGTTTAAGATCTGGAACTGAAGTCCTCATTTATTTAATTCTTGCATGAAATAATCAGTTTCAGTTTTCTTCCCATGGGATAAGTTTACATGACTTTTTAATGCATTTTCAGAGAAGTTTTTGCCACTAGATTTTTTTCCAGCTTGAGGATGAATATTATTAGACACTTCAAGCATATCTCATCACCTTTGATATCATAAGGAGGCAGAAATGATATTTCTCAGGAATTCTTTAAGGATCCACCAGTTGTAGACTTGATAGATCCAAGTACCTCCAGTGATTAATCAGTATTTTTATATTTTATCTAAGAAAATACCTAATAAACTCCAATCTTCAGTAATTCTCTTTAATGCTAATTGTGATAACTTTTCACAAACTGATGATAGAAAGAATATTTTTGGGGAGTTTTTATGAGAAAAATTAACACTGCTAGACAGTTGTGATACTGCCTCAAAGCAGGATCAATAGATGGCTCCACTAAGGCAAGGTTTCCTGGTGGAGTTCTTAAGGGATAATTATCACCAGAAAATCATATGGAGCCTCCGGTGGCGCAATTGGTTAAACCAGTGGTTTTCAACCTGTGGGTCCCCAGATGTTTTGGCCTTCAACTCCCAGAAATCCTAACAACTGGTAAACTGGCGGGGATTTCTGGGACTTGTGGGCCAAAATATCTGGGGACCCACAGGTTGAGAACCACTGGGTTAAACCGAAAGAGCGATGGTTCGAATCCGGCAAGCGGGTTGAAATCCCATCTGTCAGCTCCAGCTTCCCATGCGGGAACATGAGAGAAGATGGTAAAACATCCGGGTGTCCCCTGGGCAACATCCTTGCAGACGGACACTTCTCTCTCACACCAGAAGCGACTTGCAGTTTCTCAAGTCGCTTCTGACATGAAAAAAATTGGAACTTCATGATGTCATCAGTCAAAAAACTATGAAGGTATGTTGAGGTATGACGAGAAAGATTTTTGTTCCTGGATTATAAATGTCATTTCCTAATTGGGTCTATCAAAAAACATGGGAAATGTTTATTAAACTGCAAAAACTTTGTTTTTTACATGACATCCTGCAGCATATTTTGCTATTGTTTTTCAATGATTATTTCATAAAGTCTCAACCAATTCAATATAGTTTGTGGCAACCACAAAAATGAAGTTTTTGGAATAGAACAACTACTTTCAAAGTAAGTATAACACAATTAAATTAAATTAAAATTTATTCTTCTGTAGTTTGCAATTCTGGGGAGAGACGATTAAAATCCATATACATTAACAACAAAAAGGCAGGAGAACAATAGGAAATCTATCTGTAATTCCAAAAGACTTACCACAGCAAGAAACTTCTCAGGAAAAAGATAAACTCCATAGTGGAATACAAACAAGCTTCCTATCATCAGGAGAAGAATGAAGTAAAACAATGGAATGTCAACTAGTGCCTGTCCACACCAGTAAGCGGAAGGATAAAGGCCCGAAATCTTCAACTGAGTGTAGGCTTTGATCTGCAAAATGGCAAAATCAAATAATTCAAACACATGCCAATTACAGATACACACAACAAACCTAACATTTCTCTCTTTTCAGTTGGTTGAAACAGTAATAGACAGGTTAAAGATTTCTTAGGTTAAAAGGGTGCAAAATGACACTTCCCTGCTCTAAATCACAATGAAATTGTCAAACAGGAATTTTTCATCTTCGGCATCTGGAGACTGTCCTCCCCACCAAAGCGGTACTTATTGATCTACCGTATATTCCGGCATATAAGACGACTGGGCGTATAAGACGACCCCCAACTTTTCCAGTTAAAATATAGAGTTAAGACGACTCCCATGCATAAGACTACACCCGCGTATAAGACGACCCCTGACTTTTGAGAAGATTTTCTTGGGTTAAAAAGTAGTCTTATACGCCAGAATATACTGTACTCACATTTTGTTTTCGAACTGCTAGGTTGGCAGAAGCTAGGGCGAAGAGTGGGAGCTTACCCCAACTTGCGGTCAGCAAGTTTTTTTGCAGCTGGTGGTTTGACCTGCTGTGCTACCATGGCCCCAGTAACAAAATAACATATTTTGGGCAAAGAAACAATTGTGGTGATCCACTATTGCTACTCTTTCTTTTTGAATGTTACGATTTGATACATTACCTTATGATTCTCCGCATTCTCCATGGCAAAATATGGTGGCATCCCAGTTACAATGACTCCTAGTAACAGTGCTTCAATGTATAGTACTAATGTGAAGACTATATCTGTAATTTCCTGAAAAATTATAAATTTTAATATGAGAAAAATTTTAAAAATCCCACAAAAAACCAATTTGAACTTGAGATATAAAGCTTACGAATATTGCCAAACCACATAAAAATGATTTCCCTGGTATTTTGTAAACATGAGATGTCTGGGGAAACTCTTATATTGAAAACCACTTTGTTACATTGAGTACATACAGTGCATTATTTATTTATTTACCATATTTATATACTGCCTCTCTCAGCCTGAAGGCGACTCGAGGCGGTTTACAATCAGCAATCAATGCCACCAACAACATAAAATATAATTAAAAACTTTAACATATAATACTTTGTTTTGCATAAAACTATCATGCTTGACATATTAAAATATTTGGTCTTCATGAGTTCTCCATAGTATGGACATATTGTATTCATTCCCATACAGAGATCTCCGAAACGGAAACCAAGACATGGTACTTTACGTAGTCTTAAATAAGAAATGTCCACTTACATGCATTTTAGAAATAATTAGGGGTAAGTGGGTGGAAATTTAAATATGTTACCATTATGCCTTATAATTAATTCATCATTTGAAAATATTCATTAATCAATTTTCTTTAACTACTATGGAGGTAAAATTTCCAATGGAGTAATATGGAATCCCTCCCCCCTCCTTCTACTCTTAATATAGAGGGAACAGAGCCTCATGAATAGAGATTGATAATGGACTCAATAACTGTCTTTTTCTTTTACTTTTCTCTATTTTTGGCCTTTAAGAAAATGCAAAAAATTGTGAGGTTATCTTATCAGTCATAATAAAGGGTCCCTCAGTTGTCATAATTTTGTATATATGCACTGAAAAACAATACAATCTCAGAATCCTCCCTAATTCAATTCCTCGTCAATTGGGCTTTACATTCTACTTACTTGAAAAAAAGGGTTACTCCAGACATGGATACTTTCAGTCACATTTAAACTGTGCAGATACAGGTTGCTAATGATATTCATCATGACAGGTAATGAATGGACCATGGTGCGGTTAAAAGCAGCTGTAAAAACATAGTTCTGTAAGAACAAATAATATTTCATAAATAAGATTCCAGAATCAAAATTACACATTTTGGAATTTCTATAAAAACACAAATATTCAGAGGGCATCAGGCACACAGCTTTTCCTAAAGTACAAATAGCTTACTAAATTAGATGTTAAAATTCCTGTCATAACACTGAGAGTAAATAATGGAACAGAACTGCATAATTATCTATGGTTAATAACTCTAAAAGTAGTCACTGGCTATAACAATATTCCCTGTGTTCCTTTCAAGCAGTGATGTCTCTTATTTGGGCTACTCTACGAAAACCAACTAACTATAAAGAAATGCCTAAAGTTGGTAAGCGTCATACAGACAGCAGTAGTGATAGAAGCACAGGTTCTTTCAGAATAGTGAGAAACAGACTAGAGGAAAAGAAAAGGGCTGGTGTAGATATATAAATACTTGTTTCTCTCATTCTTGCATGTCAAAACAAAAAACAAACCACATGTGTTGTCAAAGGCTCTCATGGCCAGAATCACTGGGTAGTTGTAGGTTTTTTCGGGCTATATGGCCATGTTCTAGAAGCATTTTCTCCTGATGTTTCACTTGCATCTATGGCAGTGGTTCTCAACCTGGGGTCCCCAGATGTTTTTGGCCTACAACTCCCAGAAATCCCAGCCAGTTTACCAGCTGTTAGGATTTCTGGGAGTTGAAGGCTAAAAACATCTGGGGACCCTAGGTTGAGAACCACTGATCTATGGCAAGCATCCTCAGAGGTAGTGAGGTCTGTTGGAACTAGGAAAATGGGTTTATATATCTGTGGAATGACCAGGGTGGGACAAAGGACTCTTGTCTGCTGGAGCTAGGTGTGAATGTTTCAACTCACTACCTTGATTAGCATTTGATGGCCTGGCAGTGCCTGGAGCAATCTTTTGTTGAGAGGTGATTAGATGTCCTTGTTTATTTCCCCTCTGTTTTTTTTTGCTGTTGTAATTTTAGAGTTTTTTTAATACTGGTAGCCAGATTTTGTTCATTTTCATGGTTTCCTCCTTTCTGTTGAAATTGTCCACATTGTAGCTCCAACAGACCTCACTACCTCTGAGGATGCTTGCCATAGATGCAGGCGAAACATCAGGAGAAAATGCCTCTAGAACATGGCCATATAGCCCAAAAAAACCTACAACAACCCAAACCACATGTTTTTTCTCACTAGCAAAAATGCTTCCTGACTTTTGGACAGAAGCTACCATCTTAGTGATTGTCTGTTGCCATATACACTAGTGTGCTCCTATTCCTATGACATTATTTTGAACATATTGTTCACAGAACCTGATATATTGAGGCACACTTTTGTATGGGTGCTAGCTATATGAAGAATATCTTCCTGAGTAGATTCTCCCAGCATCTTCTTTGATATCCATAATCCAACATGTCAAGACATTCATATTTCAGAAGGTTTTTTCAGATACACAAAACCTTGTGTGCTTTACCTTCTTAGCTGCTAGTAATATTGGTCTATATATACTTCATTGGGACACTCTACCACCAGACATACCTAACCAAACTACATGAACAACAGCTTGTAGGAGTCCTTTATATTTCCAGAACATAAATATCTCTTCTTACCTTGTCTATGTTTAACACTTTCAGTGCTGCACTGTGTGGGGCAAATGACACATAACCACTGCTATTTAATACTGTACTCGGGGAATCGGCTGATCCATAATCACTGCCATTGACTATCTCTGTCCGTATGTTCTGGTTCCTAAGAGAGCTGATGATATCATCTATGTTGGCTTCTGCATTAAGATAGTGAGAAAATGGCATGTGAGAATCATAAAATGAGACTCCTCACATTCAAATGTATCTTAGTGAACATAAAACACATCAAAATGCAGGAAAAAACTTTTTATTTGCTAAATCAGAGGAAACCCTATAAATATAAACCCTTTGTGTTTGTGCAAATGTATATGTTCCTCAAGTGGCCTATTGACTTATGGGAACTGTGTGGATTCTGTAGGGTTTCCCCTAAGGAAAGAATGCTCAGAGGTGGTTCTTGAAATATAGCCTTCAGCTCCAGGTATTAGTACTAACCAGGCTGACTTTGCTTAACTACCAAGATCAGTCAGGATCTGCTATCTGAAAGGAACTGAAAATGGAGGCTTCTGATAAACAATAGGCCCAATAACATCCTGGAACATATACATCGTATATTGGATTGCGTTCATATAATTATTCTATCATTTATTTCATTTTAATTTTCACTCAGAATATATATTTTCCATAAATAATACATACATAAAAGGTAAAGGTTTCCCCTGACATTAAGTCTAGCCGTGTCTGACTCTGGGGGGTGGTGCTCATCTCCATTTTTTAAGCCAAAGAGTCGGCATTGTTCGTAGATGCCTCCAAGATCATGCATGGAGTACTGTTACTTTCCCACTAAAGTGGTACCTATTGATCTATTTATCTACTCACATTTCCAAGTTTTCGAACTGCTAGGTTGGCAGAAGCTGGAGCTAACAGCGGGAGCTCACCCTGCTCCCCAGATTCGAACTGGCAACCTTTCGGTCACCAAATTCTGCAGCTTAGTGGTTTAACCTGCTGCACCACCGGGGGCTCCAATACATGCATGGGCACGATAAATTAAAGTAGAAGTCATTGGAAACTCCTAGACCAACTTAATGGATCTGATTTTACTAATCTTCCAGAGAAGGCTGATTTATCTTTGCTGTATTGGACATATAAAAGCCTGACCATTTCTCAACCTGTGTGCACAGATTATACTTTCAATGTATTCCCTCTGTATAATACATGACATAAATTTGGAAATGTGAGAAATTGAAATAAATAAAACTGATATATGGTAGTTAACATGTACTTGCCATTTTAGCTACTTACCAGTGGTGTTTTGAACGAGGAGACTAGTTTTGTACTTATGATGAGTTTCATTAGGTTTAAGAAAATATAGGTCTGGGGAGAGTTTTATAGGAACCACAGCATTTTTGAAGTAATTATGTATAATAAACATAGAAATCTGCATAACAAGAAATATTGTGAATAGCAAGAACCTGAAAGAAAAGAAAAAGCATAAGAAAAGCTGGTATAAATTTTATATGAAAGACCATTTAAGGTCTGTCCTTTGGGTCATTGTTGAACTAATTGCCTTGAACAGTCTTGAATCACAACAGTTCACCAATCTGTAAATATGAGTACACAGGCTCAGTTAAAAGCTAAGGTATATCTAAAGACAGCAGTTCTGATAGTTGTAATGTGTACATCACAAACATAACTCTAATAGGAAAAAAAATTAAAATCATGGTTTTGGGATCAGGCCTTCAGGCAGTAGAAGTAAATGTATGCAGCATTTCGGAAAGACAATGACTGGAATGGCAATTCGACAGACAAGACTGTTTTATTGTTTTAATGATTGTTTTATTGCTCATTGATGTATTTTTTAATTTGATTTATGTCTAACTGTAGTGTATAATTGTAATTGTTTGTACTGGCTTTGAATTTTTGCCATTACTTATGTGTAAACTGCTTTGAGACCCTCTCGGGGTGAGAAAAGCGGTATACAAATACTGTAAATAAATAAATAATAAATATTATTGAGTATTTTGATCACTCAGGCTATAAAATAAAGTACTATATGTTTTCCCCTGCCTTAGTGTAGCAAACTACTTTCCAATATTTTGTTTAAAATAAACACAAATAAAAGATACTTACACAGCTGTGACTGACTTAATTTCACGTTTCAAGTTAAGGAAATGAACCTTTGCCATTGTAAAAACCTGCTTTTTCCAAAGGGATTTATTGCTCAGTGCAGCAGATTTTGTCCCAGACAGCATGAGTAAGCTTTGCTCTAATTCATCAATAGATGTGGTATCCATTTCCTCTCCAGCTTGCTCTGGGCTAAATACACTGAAATCTAGAAAACAGATGATAATAGATTGGACAATTTAAAATACATTCCTTCTGACCAGATCATTGATCTATAAAAGCTTGTTGATATTTTTTCTGCAGTTGTCAGGGAAATGTGCCGCAGAAGTTTTGGGGATATAAACTCTTCATGGTAGCACAAAATACAAAAATAATTTGAGAAAAAGAAAAAGTACAATGATTGTGCCGTCGAAGGCTTTCATGGCCACAACCACTGGGTTGCTGTGAGTTTGTCCAGGATGGGAGAAAGAAATCTTGTCTATTGGAGGCAAATTTGAATGGTGCAACTGGCCACCTTGATTACCATTGAATGGCCTTGCAGCTTCAAAGTCTGGGGGGATCCTTTATTGGGAGGTGTTAGTTGGCCCTGATTGTTTCATGCCAGGAAATTCCCCTGTTTTTGAGTGTTTCTCTTTATTTACTGTCCTGATTTTAGAGTTTTTAAATATTGGTAGCCAGATTTTGTTAATTTTCATGGTTTCCTCCTTTCTGTTGAAATTGTCCTTTTCTTTTCATAATCAAATAGAGGTATGAGAAAATATGTTTAAATAATGACTCAGTAGAAAGCCAAGTTTATCCAGAGGAGCATCAGTGTCAGTGGTCTCCCATGGCCACTGGCTCTTAGACTCAAGCTACACTGCCATGTAATCCATTTTCTGAATCCAGATCAGGCCTGTAACCAGGGGGGCCTTAAGGGGCTTCAGCCCCCCCCCCCCCCCCCCCCCCCCCCCCCCCCGCCCCCGAAATTCTCAGGGTGTCCGCGAGAAGGCCTTACTGGTACATTATTTTAACTGTTATGTTTATTCATATCATGATCTGATCCCCATGCTCAATATATCCCATATGCATGGGGGTATTGAGATAACGATACAAAAGGCTTTCTAGGGTAGATCCTGACCCCCCCCCCCACCGAACCAAACTCAGACCCCCTCCCCAAATCAAAATCCTGTTTATGGGCCTGATCCAGATTATCTGCTTTTAATTTGATTTTATGAGTCTACACTACCATATAATCCAGTTCAAATCAGATAATCTGGATTCAGAAACTGGATTAAATGGTAGTGTAGATGCGGCCACATTCTGAAATCCTCAGCTATCTTGTTGCTTACATGGGTCTTACTTGATAACAAGTCTCTTTAGCAGGCATCCTCAAACTGTGGCCCTCCAGCTGATTGGGCCTTCAACTCACAGAATTCCTGACAATTGAACAAGCTTGTTAGGGTTTCTGGGAGTTGGAGGCCCAAACAGTTGGAGGGTCGCAGTCTGAGGATGCCTGCTCTTTAGCATGGTGGTCTTAAATATCTCCCATTGCACATACTTCATAAACGTGATCTTTAATCAACAGTATTTTAAAAGTTTCATTATGATTTTAAATAACATTATTATGATTATTACATCGTTTGAGGAAACATCTTCAGGAGATTATGTAATGGCTTCTCACCTGCTTGGTCAATTTCAGCTTCAGCTTCCAGCTTGAGAAACACATCCTCCAAGGTTGTCATGGAAACTCCGTAAGAAATAACACCCAAATGGGAATGAATGTCTAGATCAGCAAATAGTGCTAGAAGAACAAAGTTAAATAACTGTTGATAAACACAGTTATCCTTCCTGCTGCTCATGTTCCCTCATTCCCTTCAGGTATTTACTACAAAAGTCAAGCTGGGAAACTGGCTAGGATTTCTGGGAGTTGTACGCCAAAACACTTGGGGACCCACAGGTTGAGCACCATTGTGCTAAGGGGAAGGAAACTGCAAGCCTCCTCTGAATGACTCTTGCCAGGACAATCCTATGACAAGACCATGCCAAATCAGAGTCATTTTGAATGCACATAACAGCAACAAGCTTACAAATTTCAAAGTACCCCTCATCCCAATTTTCTTTTCAATCACATTGGAAACAAAATGTTCCATTGAACTTTTTATAAGGTTTAGATTTTGTTTCCCTTCCCAAAACTTACTTGTAAAGAAAGGAAATAATAATGTTCATTTAATGTCCATATACAGAAACATCAGCTTGCCCCCAGTGATGCAATGGGTTAAACCTTTATGCCAGCCGGACTACTGACTGAAAGGTCAGTGGTTCGTATCCGGGGAGCGGGGGAGCTCCCATCTGTCAGCTCCAGCTTCCCATGTGGGGACATGAGAGAAGCCTCCCACAGGATGGTAAAACATCCAGGCATCCCCTGGGCAATGTCCTTCAAGATGGACAATTCCCTCACACCAGAAGTGACTTGCAGTTTCTCAAGTCGCTCCTGACATGAAAAAATAACTTGCTGTCAAGTTATTTCAGAAGATTCTTTTATTCCACATATTAGAACTGACTATACGGATCATTACTTGCAGTCAAAAAAGAAGAAAGCAAACACAAGTATAAAATATCTTGAGATGTATCAAGTCCTCATTATTACAGTGGTTTTTTTTACAAGTCAAGAAATCCCATGGATGCCAAGTTAACTATTATGATTATGTTTTATCAAAATATATGCTGATCTTAATTTTGTGTTAATCTGTATCCCAGTTTTCTGTATGAGATTCTAGAGGTCTGCTTTTTTAAAAAAAACTATTAACAGATAATTAAAGTACAGATAAAGGTAACATCTTCTTTAATTTATGCCTCTTCAACTTTGTCTCTCTTTGCTGTCACTGCTTTCCCCATCTGCTTCCCACTTTTATTCATGTTCATAAAGAGATGACTTGTACCTGAAAACTTGTCCATGTCTTTGAAAGGTAAGGCATATACAAGTTGCTCTTCATTCTGCTTTAACAAGCTGGCTTCAGGAATGTGCTGCCTGATCAAAGAGGCCGTGCCTTCGATGTTACAGTACCTGTCTATGTGCATACTAAGAGGGGACAGACAAAAATATAAAACAAGGTTATACATGTGTATACATAGGCACATCCATTGATACCAATTGGGGCTTTTAAAAATAATGTGACAGAGAAGTTCTCACAGGATGAAGTTAGCACTTGGGCTAGAGTTTCCCTAATTCAGATTTATGGGAACAAGAATCTGTTTAAAGATTAATTTAGAAATATAATAATAATAATAATAATAATAATAATAATAAACAACTTTATTTATACCCCGCCACCATCTCCCCGATGGGGACTCAGAGTGGCTTACATGAAATAAAATAAAGAAAAACCAAGACACAACGGAAAACGCGAACAATAAACAATAACATCATAATTACATAACAATGTAAAAATTACAATAGGCACAGGCACAGTAACAATATAAGTTCATATTTGATTTTTTTTCAACAGAAAACACCTATATGTTGGTCACAAGTAACTGATTTCAATGACTTTGAGAGAACCTCACACTTTAATGAGATTTTGGGCATTATAACATAAAGAAATAGTTCTGCAGATGACAAAAAGATACCTCAAGCGGTAGCCAATTCCCCATTTTGATTTAAGGAAGAGCGAAGAGCCAAGACATTTCAGCATTCCTTGTGAAATCACAGCTTTCCGATCTAGAAACAGCAGAAGGAAAGACACTTTTAATCATTTCAGTTGTAGAAAAGAAGTGGAAAACAGAGTCCTCTAGATGCTGGATTGCAACTCTCAACAAGCATCACCATAGGATACAGTGGCTCAGTTTGCAGGAATCTGTAACCCAAAAACATAAAAGAACTCCAAAATGTCTATACCTCCCAAGTATTTTTTTTCATGCTAATGATGACTATGATACATTTAGCAGGTAAGCTCCTAACTGAACTTGCCTGCAATAATGTCTGCTTCGTCCATGAAATGGGTACTGAACACTGTCACTCGATTGGCTTTTCTGTTTTTCAGGAGGTTCCAAACTGTATGTCGAGAGCATGGATCCATGCCAGCCGTTGGTTCATCCAAGAGTAATACCTATATATATTTCACAAGGAAAATAAAAAATACAACTCTAAGTAACCCTTTTGACCAATACAAATACTATTTGGCTGTGAGATTATTGGAAGTGCAAACTTAGGCAACTGTAATATCACTGTTGTCACTTTAAAAATACAAATTAAAATAACCCTGGAGCGAACTACCTATTCTTATGTACACTACAATCCACACACAATAATAATAATATACTGAGAGGACTCAGAATGGATTACAGGTACACATATGGCAAGCATTCAATGCCGTTATACAATTGACAATTGAGAGGGGCAGACAGTACATAAACAGAGGCAAGGCTTTCCTTTTTTCATCTCTGGCATCCGGCTGTGCTTAACTTAGCCATGGGGAGGTGCTATTGTTTCATTTTCCACATGAGTCTGTCATCCATGGAAGCCTTTCCTGGTTAGATTTTTGATGGCATGTTTTTTCAGGGCGCCTTTTACCTCCCTGCCAAAGCGGTATCTATTTATGTACTTACATTGGTTTCGAACTGCTAGGTGAGCAGAAGCTAGGGCTGACGGCCAGGAGCTCACCCTGACCTGAGCTTGAAAAGCCAACTTTCCAGTCAGTGGAATCTTCTATAGCAGGCAGTTTAAGCTGCTGTGCTAGTTTGGCCTAACAGAAGGCTATGTCATAGAACAGGTGTCTGTGCCGCCAACTTCCAGAAGCTCTTGCCAGCTTGTCCAATCGCTAGGAATACTGTGAGCTGAAGTCCAAAACTTCTGGAGGGCCACAAGTTTGACATCGCTACCATAGAAGATAATTCAAGGCTGGGTAGCTTGAGTAATCTGTCTGTACCTCAGCAGTCTGTCAGTAAATCTGTGTCCAGTGAGTAATGAGTGTACTCAAGAGATTTCTCAGTAGTGGACACAGAATACTACCTGAATGCTGAAGAGAACAGAAAATTCTAATCTAAGGGATGTTGTATGTATGGGAAACAGGGCTGAATGGATTGACTGGTTAATTCTTTCCATGTAACAAACAGCAAATTGTCTCTTTACACTTGAAAGCTGGAATATGGATCCAACAATCTCCAAAGCACAGTCTGGATTTTAAAACATGAAAAAGTAGTACAAAATATTATATCACCAACCAAGTGCAGTTTACCTTTGGATCTCCAAGAATTGCCATTCCAATTGACAGTTTTCTTTTCTGTCCTCCACTTAGCTTCTTTGCTTGGTTATCTCTAATGGGCTGCATATCCAAATCTAGCAAAACCTTCTGAACCTTGTATGAACACAAGATATATTTAAATGTAATTAAATCAAGTCATATTTTAATTTACTTAGTTAATAATCATGATATGGTCTTGAAGTTTTTAATGGATTAAAACATTTGTATATCCTCTGGATATTTAATAGATTAATAGATAATAGACATGATCCAGAATTCTTGAAGTGCTATTTCATCTCTTCCCAACCATTCCAACTATATCGGTTTCAAAAAATAATTTGAGGATTTCAAATTTTAAAAATTACACGAACAGTATATAATTATTATCTGATTTACTCACTTCTTGTATCATATCATTAGGAGGTATCCCTTTAATTGAAGCAACTATTGATAGATTTTCTTGTACTGTTAGGACATCAAAATATATGTCTAACTGCTGGCACACTCCTGTTATCTTTCTTGCATCTAGCATTTCATCTATTTCGGAAACTTTATATCCATAGATTGATGCAAATCCTAATGGGGGGGAAAAGATTACCACTAAGATATTTGAAAGAGACATCAGATAAAAAAATAAACATAACCATAACCCAATGACAGAAATGTCAATATCAAATAGCCACTTAGATAAGGTGATAAAAAGCATCCTTATGTATATACTAGGAATCCTTAATATATTATTCCCTGTTTCACTATGTTAGTGAAACATTTCAGAACATTTTAAAAATCTAAATGGCACCTCCAACACTAGAATCTGTTCCTCTCAATTTGTAATTTCACAATTTGCATAGAAGATAGAAATAATATAGATATGCTAGCACCCTCCAGAAAAGATGACAAAAGGGGAATGCAAGTATTTATCCTGCTTTTGAAGAAACTGGATTTTGTTTTTAATTTTCCCCCTATTCTGTATGGTATACCAATGCAAAAAGACACAGTTTTAAACATTCAGATGGAGAATATAGATAGTAAGGAAGGTGAGGTGGAAATATCCATTATTAATATCATGGAATTATGTTTTCTTTCTGGAAAAGAATTGCAAAGGGAACAAAAGAACTGTGTGCACGTTGTAGTCACAGTCGTAGGATCTGCAGATTCAACCCACTGCAGATTAAAACATGCAATAGTAATAATAATAGCTTTATTTATAGACCGCCCTCTCTTCCCGAGGGGACTCAGAGCAGTTTACATACAAAAAGGAAAACATTCAATGCAACAGTCAACAAAGACACACAAATAAAAAAAAATACAAAGTAACATCAGTGAATTTGTATCAAAAAGAAAAATATGAATATTTAAATAAAACATAATTACATATCGCAGTAGAGAGAAAAAATCCATTTAAAATCCAGTTTCTGCATCCTGCAGAATTCTGGGGTTTGTAGTTTAATGAGGCTAAACTACAAACCCCAGAATTCTGCAGGAGGCAGAAACCGGAATTTAAGTGGATTTTTTTCTCTAGTGTGATGAGGCCCATAGAGACACATGTGCCCCGAAATGCATAAAAAGTGCCTAACATATTAGTAATGATTTAAAATATACCATAGCGGCCTATAAGATGAGAGTAGATGTGCCAGTCTCCCCTATGATGAATGAGGGGCACTCTCCTCCCACCAAGACAGCTGGAATTCCCCATTCAAGACGGGCAATTTGACTAACTGAATATATTTGATGCTATTTACCATCGGAAGGTGGGCACAATCCACAAAGAATGTTCATTAATGTTGTTTTTCCTGTTCCACTATGTCCGAGCAAGGCTGTGATCTGACCTTCATATATGTCAAATGTTAAACCTAGCAGAAAAATGATAATGGGGTGAGAGAAATCAACGATATTAGAAAGCGCTGATAGAACAACATAGTCATGAGGCATATTAAGGATTAAGCAATTTGTAGCAGCATGAATTTTTAGGTATTCTTAACTAAACCCGTATTATGAGAAACATATTAGTCTTTGTTAGACTCTTTCTTGTTTTTTCTACAAACAGAATTATTTCTGTAGATCTAGCTTTAAGCATTGCTATCAAATACTCATAAAAAGCATATTTCACCTTTAAAGAGTTATCATTGCTTTATATGATATTTTATACCTCATATAACAAAACACTGAAATGAATACACACTCACTCACACACATATATATAGGGAGAGGTAATAGAAAAGTGCACACATGGTACACAGAAACGGCCAATCAGAAAGCAATAAACAGGCAGCACTTGAGGTACAAGAACTCCCACTTGTGGCAGATAGTTGAAAAGCTCAAAATTCTTACTTTTCAGAGCCTCCACAGTTTCACTCTTTTTAACAAAAGATTTCTGGACACCATTGATTCTGAAAGAAGAGAAACTAATTTTATTTTTTTTAAGGGATGCGGCCATCTGACAGAATTTCCCTGGCAAAATAACATCATACAACCTGCAGCAATTACATACTTATATTAGCATAAAATAATACAATGGGGGAGGGAATGAAAGAACATATGCTTTATTGTTCAGAAACATAGGGCAGAATATTTTTCCTCAACAATAATTTATTTATTTATTTGAAACATTTATATTCTGCCCTTCTCACTCCGAAGGGGACTCAGGGCGGAGCACAACATATATACGGCAAGCATTCCATGCCAGGACATAAATAACATAAACATTATCTCTTCAATACTGATTTTTTCTTATGTTTATAATACATTTTTCACATTCCAATCATTACAAATATGCATTTGTGCACTAATCCAACAAAACCATTGTAGTGAAATGAAACAACCAGGACAAGATAAGCCTTGCATAACTAAACAAAAACAACATCTGGAGGCCAGCATGATGCCAACCCGTTGCAAAATATACAACATAAGAGAGCTTCCAAGATATCTATACCTCCCAAGTGTTTTATTCATGCTAACTATGACTATGACACATTTAGTAGGCAAGCCCCTAACAGAATTTGCCTGTAATAATGTCCACTAGAAAGGTTTTTTTCCTCCCTAAAATGTGTCATAGTATTATTGTTTCATCAACTGCCACTTTTTTACAATATTCATTTTTCCATTTATACTTTTTTTTTTAAATGTGCTAGAGGGAGTTGGTAAGGCAGACATGCCTTTTAAAGAATTCTAGAGGCAAGTGCTGTTTACTTTTTGCATTCTAAAAGGTTGGCAAAGCTGGAGTAAGATTGGCTACAGCAGGATGACTTTTTTCACATTTTAAGCTTTATTGTAGTGTTTATTGAAGACACAATACTTTCCTCTAATATTAAAAGTCTTTCTCCATCTCTCCTTCATCATCCTCAAAGTGCTGATCCTAATAAAAAGAATTTCAACTAGACAGGCAAAGTGAGTAAAAAGAAAAAGGACCACATTAACTGAGAAATGCTTGTGAATTTCTAATATTTCTTGGCTCCAATAAATATTTCCATGTCTCCCCTGAATAGGAAGAATCTACTGACAAAAAGAACACATCGTTCTGCTTTATTAGATTGTGGCTCACTGAAAAACAGAATCAACTTTCCTTGATAAAAGGCATTAGTTTTTCTTTCTTTTTGTCCCATCTAATTTTGGTTTGATAAAAACATGTCTGTACTCTGCAAGTGGATAGAATTTAAGGAAACTGTTTACTACAATGCAGCATAATGTCTTAATCTGTAGATATTTTGCCGTGTTAATTCTACAACAAAATATGACTCTGGGAGAGTAAAGTGTCCCATTCTAGTGTGGGACGGTTAAGTTGTATTTATCTAAAAGTGTCTACTCCAAGCATGACTAAATCTGGGTCAACACATTGTTACAACTAAAAACACAGAATGTAAACAATAACTTTTCCTAATTATACTTTTTTTGCCTCTATGAATATTGTACAAAGTATGGCTTCAAAAGAAATGGCCTATACCAGGGGTCCTCAAACTAAGGCCCGGGGGCAGGATGCAGTCCTCCAAGGTCATTTACCCGGCCCTCGCTCAGGGTCAACCTAAGTCGGAAACAACTTGAAACCACACAATAATAACAACAATCCTATCTCATCAGCCAAAAGTAGGCCCACACTTCCCATTGAAATACTAATAAATTTATATTTATTAAAATTGTTCTTTATTTTAATTATTGTATTGTTTTTAAGTGTCTTTTGCACTACAAATAAGATATGTGCCATGTGACCTGGCCCTCTGTTTAAAAAGTTTGAGGACCCCTGGCCTATACTGTACTATATGACAAACATTATTTCACACCACATTACTTGAACATGCAGATTATTACAACATATAATTGTTGCATATACAAGACATAGTGAATCATTACTACTTGAAACATTCCCCCTTACATTGCACTACATATTTTAATAGCTGAGATGATATAACACTAATTATTGAGACTATATAACATAAACAACCATACCTGATAGCTTCCTTTCCCTGGAATTCGGAAGATACAGGTTCAATTATCTCACTGAAATCTAAGTTTCCATTAATGCTGCTCTCATTTAATTCCTTATAATTCCTGGTTCGTTTTGCCCAAAATGAAGGCTTTAGGAAGAAGAAAATACTTCGCCGCAATCCATATTCTCCTGAATAACAAAAGAAAGATTTGTAATGTTGAATATAATACACAATATGAAAATACAAGTGTTTTAATAGTCATGTTTTGCTGATATTGGATTGCTAGGGAAAGTCAACATAGGAGAATAATTCTGCCAGTACAGGTCCTAACAAGAGTCTGGTCTCTTGGGACTGTCACCCAGAGTGGAATCTGAATGTGAAGATACTAGACTAAGATGAAATAGCAGCCACATTAACAGAATATAATTAAAAATACTAATGTTCAGCGAAGTGGAGAAGCTCAAGGAGGAAGCGAATTTGGGGGGCAGCAACAATGAGGGATGCCACCGGCAGACGATCTCTTACAGACTACATGAGTGGTACTTTAGCTACTTTGTCTTAATACTGCACAAAATTATGCATTGGCAAACATTCATGGAAGCATTTCTGTATTGTATTGAAAACCCTATGATACAAACCAACTGAAACAAACTTTAGTCCTGGGAGATGAATGAGAGTCCAGTTACTGGAGAAGATCAAAGGAAAAGAATGAATATTGCTGTGTCTAATGGACTCAAGCCAAAAGGATGCTCTGTTACTGATAAATGCAGATGTGAACAGAAAGTATGGAGTACCGAAACACAAACACTAAGAACAGGAAATGTGAGAAGCATGAAGAGAGGAAACTAGACATTGTAAAACAAGGAATGGGATGCATAAATATTGCAGTACTTGGTGAACTAAAGTACATGGGTATAGGAAATGTTCAATCAAATGATGTCAAAAAGGAATGGAGTGGTATTAATAGTGAGTCATAATGTAACAAAACAGTCAGAAGCTATAATTCAAAGTCTGACTGAATAATAGCACTGCATAAAAACGTATCAGAATAAGCAAATTCCAGTTTATGCTTCAACTAGAGGTAGAAAAAAAGCAATTGAAATTCTATGCTGACATCTAAGAAGTACTTGAGGAGAGTGGCATGGATAACATAGAACACCAAACAATTGGTTAGAGATCAATTCAAGCCTGACTTCTCATTAGAAATGACATGACTAAACTGAAGCTATTGAACTATGACCATATTGTGACACGATGTGACTCAGTAGAAATTATAGTTAATAAAGCTGAAGGTAACTAGGAAAAGAGGAAGATCACATTACAAATGAATTGACTCAGTGAAGATTGCAAGAGCCTGAGAACAGCAGGATATTTTGGGGGGTGTGGGAGTGGGGAGCTCTCACTGATAGAGTTATCATAAGTCAAAAGTAACTTCACAGCACATAACAACTGCAATAAAGACTGAGTATTCAGATTCTGATTAAGACTATTCCCTTAAATATCAGCATAAGTTGAAACGTATTCACTTTGCTAAAAAATACCAGTAGTGATAGTTGGCCTAACTACTATTTCTGAACTAAACAGTATAACTTAATACATCTTTGGGGCCCAGGAGATTTTGGTCACAATTTTCAAATTATTGATAGTTTTTTATAAACAAAACAGACCGGCTTGGTTCAGATGCAACACAAAAACCAAAATTGACAGTATATTAAGTAACATTACCCTGAAGCAAGGAATTATACGTGCAATACACATACTTCAGTCCTATGTTCTCACCAAATATTGTATTTAAACTAGTTTATTTCATTTTGGACAAAATAGTAGATTCTGATCAACTGAATGTCTAGAATTTTTAAAGAGGCATACTAGAATATGTGAAGGAAAGGAGTGAAGTTGATAATTGCCATTATGTCTGTGCCAACCCACTGTGGGAAAAACTATTAACTACAACAGACATGCAACTGTTGCTTTTCAAATCAACAGCTTCAAATACAAGAAAGATGATAGAGAAAGCAGACATACATTTATGGGCTGAAATGTATGAAAATCCATGTTACCAGTACATGTGTGGGAGTGCTTCATATATTTGGAATACTTCATATATTTGTTTTGCCTTATGTAGCCATAAAATAACCACATTTGCCATGCCCCCATGCTTTGTGTAAAATTAAGGTTTAACACAGGTTTGAACCATGTTGTTACTCCAGATTAAAGGATTGCCTTTGAATTGGTTAGATTTGCCTATGAGGTGATCCATCATTGAGCCCTTCCAGATAGGTCCGAAAACATGGGACATATTGTGCTTTTACCTGAGGCATCCAAATACCGCCTCAGGTAAAAGCAAATTAATTTGGAACAAAGCAGGGTTTACCTGCTTTGTTTACTGTGTTGCTTTGTTAACTTGTTCCAAATTACCTGCTTTGTTTACTGTGTTAAGTTCAACTTCTCAGCCTATATTTTCTTGGAGGCTAAGGGGATTGTATCAGCAGGAATTGGCACAAGTATCAATGTGTAAATGTCAATACTAAAACAGCCAATCACATTTTATTGTTTTCATATTTGAATTCAAGATTTTAAACACAAATTTACTTTTTAAAACACTTGAATGTATTAACCTACTTAAACATGAGAATGGAAACACCTGTGCAGAAAGACACGGAGCCATCATGATTTTGTCCAGTTGCACGATTCTTTTGACTTTATGATGTGTTTGTATTTAATGTACTTAACAGACTCCGAATGTTAAATACTTAATTATTTTCTATGACAGAAATACAAGCATACCTGGAATAACCTGATCCAGATATACTGCCAGGAGCAGGTAAAGCATACTATCAAGGGCCAGTAGCATAAGAGCAATAACTAATGGATATGGACCATGAGTTAAATTTGAGAAAACAGCTCCTTCCTCATAATCTTCTAGATGCATAACCTGTGAACAAATATGAAAATTGTAATTACATTACCTTATAAAAATAAGAGTTTTTTGGGGAAAATCTAATACTACCAAGATAATTCTTACCAAAAAAACCAGAATTTACTTGATGTAGTTTGCATGGCAGGCATGGATTTTATGGACACTCTGCCATTTATTATACATTCTAAAATGTATTTACAAGAAGCAAAAAAAAGAAAGAAAAAGGAAAATAAGGTCTCACCTGAACTAATGAAGGCAGACAAGAAAACAAAGAAGGTTAAAGAAAAGGTTATGTACTTGTAAGTCACTTTACTATAACACCAGTATTTATGTAGTGGATGGATGCATGAATATGGACACTAATTAGTAATCTATTAATAGTAAAGAACATTACTACTAAAACAAAACATAGATTCATGAATCTTTCAGAATATGTTTCAATCCAAGCTCTTCCTTAATGGGAAAATAAAACACATACTTAACGGGAAAATAAAAATGCTACACATTTCAAACAAGATAAATATTTGTGATATATTTTTATTCTGGGATGAAATGTTTTACATTATAATATCAAGTGGTTTGAGCTACAGTGGAATTATTGTTCTTAGAATCCTGTACGCAATAACAGTAAGTAAGTCTCTTTACTGACCTGTGCAACACCAACTAAAAATGTGCATTGACACAGAGGGCTTAGGAACCACACAAATGACTTTGGGAAATCCTCCATTAGGACAATTGTCAGGCCCACAAAACCAAAAGCCAAGGTTGACAAAAATTCCACCGTACCAACATGTTTTGATCTTTTAAAAAGAGGAGTCAACATAAATGCAAACAAAACCTAAAAATGAAGAGAACAATCATTTCAATGCACAGCAATGATTCATAATGCTGAAATCAATCTTTACACAGAACATCTTTGTTGTCACAATAAAAAAATTCTGATGTAGGAAACCAAAAACCTTTCTAGGAATGCTTTGATCTGATACACTGTCTCATTTTGGCCATGAGACCAGAAAAAGACAATAAGGAGTATATTAGATGTGGCAACAATGAAAAACTGTTTGTCTTTGCAAATGTAACATTTGCATAAGGACTCTAGTTCAGAAAACAAATAATGTAAATTACTGCGACACAATCTGAGTCACATAATTTCAAGTGTATGAAATGTTACAGAAATACACATGCCTAGAGGAAATGCTCTGGAACGATATCATTCGTTTGGAGAACCAAGAATCATAATTAATGGACAAGAAATGATGGACAAAAGAATTCAGATAAGAGAACTAGATCGCACAGGAATACAGATCTTAAGTGCCATGGATTTGTCTAAAATATCCTCATGGCATTACAGTAACTGGGTTACTCAGTACCCAAAAGACTGCAAGCAGCTGCTCAATCGCTCACATAATGGACTGCCTGAAATCATCATGAAGCATTAACTGCCTGAAGTCAGAAGACTGAGATTTTTTTTTAAACTCTTATGAGCCTCTCAGTCCACTAATCAGTGTAATTTTGCTGAGATGAACTACAGCCTTGTTACTGCTGGAGAAAAAATTAGAACTTTTAAATATAGAACAGGAGGGACACAATCAGCATTGTGGTTAAAGCTGGAACTAATAGAAAATATAATGCTGCTAACAGTTATTTCATTATATTCAATGTTAAAATCATAAATAAATATCTGCTAAAATGTAATGACATTTTTGTGTGGTATACACTACTACTCAAGTGCAAACAGAAAAGGATCAGAAATTAGGTATGCCAATGTTCAAGTCTAAATGTCTAAAACACAATACTCTGAGTACCAACAGTATACTGACAATGATACACAAACACGCACACACTTACGGAGGATGTTCCATATAGGAAAAAAAGAAGAAAGATCACAAAGCTGCTACTTTTGGGAAAGAGCCAAGAGTATGTTGCAATGACCGACATGAGAAGGGACATGACAAATATCAGACTGGTGTACAGTAGGACCCAAGAAAGCCTAGAAAAAGGGAAAACACCATGAAGATTCAAAGTTATCTCTGCAGCTAAAGACAGATTATTTGCAGGCTATTTTGGAAACAGTATAGTCTCACAACTGGATCCTGCACACAAGAAGATTAAGAACACAAACCTAACTGGCCAAGATGGCCATGGATCAGTTAAGTCAATGTTAAATGGATCAGTTAAGTCAATGTTAAAACAGCTGAAGCTGTGTGAATCCATAGTCTCGGCTGTGAATTGCTTTGCTGAACCTTGGTCTAAGATGTGCTATGTCCCTGGGAAAGGTAATAGAAGATATCTAAATCTAACATAATCCTTCTCAAATCTACCCCTTTTTCTCAAATCTACCCCATCACTGCAGCTTTGTGGACTTTTCTACCAGTAGACCAGTAGCCACTCAAGGAGATCAAGTATTAGTTGGTCCCTTTGAGTGGCTAGTAGAAGAAAGTTCTGCCAGCAGAAGAGGGATCTTTGTTAGGTTTGTGAATGGATGACATCACGCATCAGACAAAGTCAACTCTAGTTAACATAACATTATGTGACTAAAAAGCTTAGATTTTAAAGCTACATAAGAGTCTTGGCTATTTGTCCATTGCTGTAGACCAGGGGTCCTCAAACTAAGGCCCGGGGGCCGGATACGGCCCTCCAAGGTCATTTACCCAGCCCTCGCTCAGGGTCAACCTAAGTCTGAAATGACTTAAAAGCACACAACAACAACAATCCTATCTCAGCAACCAAAAGCAGGCCCACACTTCCCACTGAAATACTAATACGTGTATATTTGTTAACACTGTTATTCAAATTGTTTTAAAATGTATTGTTTTAAAATGTTTTTGCATTGCAAATAAGATATGTACAGTAGGCATAGGAATTCATTCATGTTTTTTTTTTTCAAATTATAATCCGGCCATCCAACAATTTGAGGGATTGTGACCTGGCCCTCTGTTTAAAAAGTTTGAGGACCCCTGCTGTAGACTTTTGGCAGTCTCTGATGTGTGACTCTGGTAATGGATCATTACAGTGGCATTTATGTCCCAGCATTTCCTCTTGTGGATCAATGCAATGAAAATATCAGCCAGACGGACAAATCTGTAAACTTCAGCTACCATCAATTTGCTTGTTTTCCAGTTGTAAATTTACCCTATCCAGTTTACGCATCAGACTTCAAACAAATGTATACTGACTGTGTCTTTCCCAATATTCATTTTATGTCTCTCATTCATATATATATATATTCTATGTTGTTTTAACTAGTATGAACAGTTTTATGCACCTGTTAAAATATGCACATTTTGTATGAGAACTGTATTAATAAGTGATAAAAGTGTTCAATTTATTTATTGTACAGGAAATTTCAACTGGATAGATCCCAATTAAAATAAAAACAAACCAAATTTATCTTCCAGGCATATTGAATGAATCTCTCTCTCTCTCTCTCTCTCTCTCTCTTGTGGGTGGGAAAGAGGAAGAAAGATGATAGTCTGGGAATTACTCCAGCTATCTACTGGGAGACTAGGAGACACAGACAATCCTGATTAATCAATGTGAGAAACATACTATCAAAGGAATAGTACTTAAAAAAAGAAAACCCACAGTGCCTCAGACATGCAAGAAAACAAAACCAGAAAAGTAACACAAACAGGGGGAGGGGGGATGGAACTGTAGTACAGCCAGATAAACCATGTATGGGCAAACTTCAGTCACCCAGGTGTTTTGGACTTCAACTCCCACAATTCCTAACAGCTAGTAGGCTGTTAGAAATTGTGGGAGTTGAAGTCCAAAACACCTGGAAGGCTGAAGTTTGCCCGTGCCTGAGATAAATCAATAGAAAAGGGAAAGAATCTCTCCCATATTAGAAAGTCAAAGATTAAGGGTTCACTCGCTATGCCCACTAACCCTATGACCTATGTTCCATGGAACAAAATGGGACTTATTTACAAGTAAACACGCATAGGGTTGTAGTAAGAAATATCAGCTTCTCCCATAAAACTCTGGAAGATTCTGAATACTCTATACATGCACTGCACCTAACAGACCACGAAACCTCGGGGTGCATCTATGCTGTAGAATGAATCCACTTTAACAGCTCTAACAGTTCTTGTGATTTCTCTACCAGTGGCTCGCTCACCAAACTACAAAGCCCTGGACTGCAAAGCATTGATGTGTGAAAATTAAATTTGAGATGACATCTCTTAAATAGGAACTCCAGACACCACTGAAACTTCCCCTTTTGCTTTGGCTCAGGACTAAGACTCAAATCTTATTTTGGTGAAGTAATTAAGCCAAAAAAGGTGAGCGTTAAATTTGAGTGAATACAGTAAAATAAACATTGACCTTCATCAGTAGCTCCTATTTCTGAGTCTGGGTGATGCTGCGTGATTTGAGAAAGGGCTTTGGGAACAGCCAGCATCTTAGGGTGCTTCCAGGCAGAGCCAAAATCCGCATTTTAAAAGTGCGTTTAAAAATCCTGGAACCTGGCAAACCACACATAGAACTGCCCCTGGGATTTAGCCCCCCACTGTCCTCACAGTCTTCTTTGAAACGGATCGAGATAATGGGCAGACGGGGTACAGCCGGCAGAAGTTTTTTTTTTAATCACTCTGCTATGTGTTGGATTGTATATGCACAAATGCAAATATCTTAATATATGCAGATTTGCATGTGCACATTTACAGTCCAGTGCATAACAGAGGGAGTTTAAAAAATTGTGGGATCTTTCTCTTCCCCCGAATTGTTAATTCAACCTCTGTTTAAGATTATAAAGTGTAAAAGAAAAAGTTTCAGAGAGTTCTAATTGCTTTCCATTTGTGCTTCCCTTGAATCACGTGTGTGTCTGTTTGACAGCCAGATTAGCTGTTTTGGGCTTTTTAAAACTATACATGCACTGGAGCAGTCTACACAGGGGGGAGAGATAAAAAGAGTGTGTTTTGCATGACTGCAGGGATATACAGTTACGCAAAGGTGCACATTTTTCAGCTGGAATCTTGTTATTAGCACCTTTTTAACATGTGCTTTTAAACCTCTTAACCCGATCCCCCTTGTATTTTGGCTAACTAAACATCGTTTAGCCACCCCACCCCCCTGTTAACTCGGTTATTTCCGGGTTTTACAGCATGTGCAGAAGGGCCTTTTGCCTGGGCAATGAGACTGCAAATCCTCCACTTTTCTTTACAGTAGGGCAGGCACCCTCCCTATCACATTCTGTAAGGAATTAAAGACGTAGATGATTCGTTGTGCCTTCGACTGATGACCCCTATGACAAACGATTGTACTGTGATCTGATTTCACCATTTAACCTGAATTCCTATATTACATCATTATTCATATATGTAAGTTAAACTGAGATGATCCTGATCCTGTTTAATTGCTCTGTTCCATGATATATCCTGTGCCATTATATGTTCCTATCCACCTTATAGAACTATTTACCCTTTAATCAATTCGTATGTTGGCCTCCTCCCCCCCCCTCCAAATTCGCTGTAATTCGCTGTTGTTTTTGCTTTTAATCTGTATGTTCGTCCCATGTAAGCCACCTGGGTCCCCTTGTGGAGATGGAAGCGGGGTAGAAAAATAAAGTTGTTGTTGTGGTTGATGTTGTTCTTCTTCTCCTTCTTCTTCTTCTATAGAGGTTCAGGAGTAATTTCTCCCAATTTTTCCTAGGCCAACCCTATCATTTTGTGCCATCTTGAGGGGTGCAGAGATCTTTCAAGGGCAATGTGGGATTCTGAAGAGCTTGTGGGGATATGGTTGCAATATTTTTTGCATGTGTTCATGTGTTGCAGAAGGTTTCTGCATAGTTTTGGAGTTGTAAATTGTCAGAAAAATATGACAAATATTTTTAATGGTAGATTTGGGGGCTCTGGAGATCATGGGGGCTTCATAGGCAACAGAAATGTGATCTAGACTGGGGCTGGATCTACACTGCCCTATATCCCAGTATATGATCACAGATTATCTGCTTATTCTAGATTATCTGGTAGTGTAGATTCATATAATCCAGTTCTGGGATCGGATACTGGGATATAGGGCAGTGTAGATCCAGGCTTCATTGAGACTCAATATTGCTTTTGTCCATCCAAGCTTTACAATAACCAGTGATGACAGAAATTCCGTTTTAAAAAAGAAAACAGCTGCCATTTTTATCTCAAGAATGTTGCAGTTATAATATGACTCCAGGGTCATTCTGTGACAACAACATGGGGTTGCCATGTGTAATTCAAATCACCAACACTGACTGACCCCCTGTGTGTGATATCAGGTGGGGGACTTACTCTCCCCAGTGAGTGGCCACTGAGGGAAATTCCGTCAGAAATCAATCAACATATTTAAAACAGAAAAAGTGCTACCTCATCAACAATCAACCCGGACCGTAAAGCCTTCACTCTCCATAGAACATCAAAAAATTCAGGATCTCATTTTCAAGCACGTTCTCATGTTTGACATAGAAAAAACACCACTAGTTCTTATGTCATCATCTTTGGGAGAACTGAAAACACCCTCAAAAGGGATCCTAACAAGCTCAACACACCCAGACAAAACATATCAAAGACACCAAGAAAATTAGAGGGCAACGAAAAGGTCTATGGGCATGAAAGAAAATATATACAATTGTATGAAGAAAGCACCCTAAGTAAAGTGTTGTAGCATAATGTAAAACACATGCAAGCAGATATTTAAATATTTAAATGTTAACATCCACTGCTATGCAAAACATTGCACACATTTAAAAGCTTACTGTAACCAACACATATACATACAGTAAATATGATTAGTGAACAAGCACTGCAGGGTGCATGACAACCTTTTCAAAAGAAGTGCAGAAGCTAGGCCCATTTACTGCTGAATGAGAACCCATTTTTTAAAAAGAGGTAAGAATAGCAGATGTCTCTCAAAATAACATATTGCATTGCTTTAACAATAAGGCTGTTACAACATGATGCGCTTTCTTCCCCCATAACTAACACAGCAATTAGTGAAGTAAACAGATAGTGTTGAGACAATATATGCTTTGTTTATGTAACATCAAAGAAGCAGTGCACATACTTACCAAAAGGCAGTGTCATGAAGCCCCATAATCATTAAAAACTCTTTCAACTTCTTTTCTTTCTCTGCCACAATATGAATTGCCAAATAACAGCCAAAGGGTGAAAAGGCAATTACAAGATAAATTAAAATGATAGCCCGAGGAGAATTATCTATTTCCATAATGGCAGATTCTCCCATCATGATAGCCTTTGTTTGTTCCAGGTCTTCCAAAACTGAATGATTAGTTTTCAACTAAAAAGAGGAAAATAGTTTAAATGTGATTTTGTACTTTTCTTGCTATCATGCAGAAATTATTTCCAAGATCACAATGACATATACTCCTTACCTAGATTACATTACTAATCTAAACAAATGTTTAAGAAAACATTCTTCCAAATGCTTGCTTGTTTTTTTTTAATTTAAATTGATTTAATTTTGTTGTTGGCAGTTGAGTGTTCTTCAAGGAGAAGAGGTGGAGTCATATAAAACATGGCCAGATTCCAAATTGTAATGTCCTGCTTTCATTAAAGATTCCAAGAGGCATGTTAGAACAAATTATTTTCACTATATAAAGTAGCTTCATCAATTAGGGTTTTTTTGTGTGCCAGGAGAAACTGCAAATCGCTTCTGGTGTGAGAGAATTGGCTGTCTGCAAGGATGTTACCCAGGGGATGCCCAGATGTTTGACATCCTGTGGGAGGCTTCTCTCATGACCCTGAATGGGGAGCTGGAGCTGACCCAGGGAGCTCAACCCTGTCTCCGCGGATTCAAACCACTGACCTTTCAGCACAAGGGTTTAACCCATTGCACCACCAAGTTAAAAAATAAATTTGTTAATTATATTCAGATAAATATTAGTATTGATAATTATTACATATCAGTCACAAAGGCAACTATTGTTGCAATTACTATTGGAAAAAACATAATGAAAAAGACACCTCTTTCTTTGTATTGTATCATCTCCATTCCAAACCTAAACATCCTCCTCTCTTTTCTCAATTCCTTATCAAGCCTTTGGTGGCATGTATACAGTCCGTCTATTATAATTCCAACATATTTCAGTTTCTTTTCTGATTGTTTAGATATACCTGTATTATTGCTGCATCAATGCACATCTGTAGAGCTGTGAATCCATAGTGCCAGTATTTTTCAGCTTCACATATCTTGGAAGGCCTTGGACAACTAGCTGAAGAAAATCAAGTAATAAAAGGACAGCCTAAACTTAATTTTGCTTGATAATTCTTCACAAGCATTAAGCCTGAGTTTACATTAGATCTTTGTACTACAAATTCAGCTAACCAGGCTACTGGCTATGCTGGCGTAGATCATTTGCCCTACAATTTTGTGCAAGAGGTCAAGAATGTAGTGTCCAGACAGTATGGAGGATGGGACGGAAGGGGAGGAGGTGAGGAAGGTTATAATTCAGGCAATTTTAATAGAAATGCACAAAATCAAAAAAGCTTGTCAACACAAATTAGCAACCTATGCTACACTACAGTTTGCTTTGTCAAACAAATTTAAGTATTTAACATTTTAGGTACTTAGTGAACTGCACTACCAAACTAGAGGGCCTCAAACCAGAGGCGGCCCTAGGTAAGTTTCAATGGTAAGCAAACAGTATTTTGGCACCCCCCCCCCCCCAAACCAATCACTGATATATATTTTCTGTTCGTCATGGGAGTTCTGTGTGCCATATTTGGTTCAATTCCATAATTGGTGGAGTTCAGAATGCTCTTTGATTGTAGGTGAACTACACATCCCAGTAACTACAACTCGCATATGTCAAGGTCTATTTTTCCCCAAGAGCACGTCAAGAGCGCCCCTGGGCAAAATCAACTATACTGAAAATGCTTACTTCGCGTAATGGGCTGAGCCGCCCCTGCCTCAAACTTAAGGAGAAGGCTAGTTCAGTCATGCTTGCAAGGGGGGTGGGACTAAGAGCAGGACCACCCCCAACTATCCTAACCTCCACGACAATTCATAGAGGGAGATAGGTTCAAAAAATGTACGTACAATTGTTGCATACAGCAAGTTCCCAACCACAGCATTTTCAAGGAAGAAAATAATACAGGTTTGCCACCTGATCAGTACTTGTGAGTGATCAAGTGTTTCAATTTGGAATGAAAGCTAAACAAGTGCAGACCTATCACTGAAGTATTAGTATCAAAGATGAATTAACTGATTATGCATTTCATTGGTTTCAAGTGGGGAGGGTGTTAGGTTCAAAAGTATTGTTTTCTATTCCACATCTGTTATTATTGGGCATCAATACACTCTAGTTATTGTCTTGTTTAGTTCACTTGATGCGTATTGAAATTTGACCATTACCTGAAATAAATTCTTATACTGTGAGTCAAGAATAGGAAGTAGAGAAGCACAGGCTAGAAACATGTAATTACACATAGCAATAAAAAAATGTCCAATATACAGTGATGCTTAGAGACACATATCGTCGCACAGTAGTATCAACACAATGAGGTTGTATAATCTAGTGTGGTCTTGATCTGATGAATGGCTGCATCAATATATTGTCAGTGGGTGAATGGACCTGAGTCACAGAATGTTGAAGATAACTGCCTTAGAAAGTGGGGAAGAAAACGAAAAATGCCTACTCTTTCTGGAGATGTGTGGGAAGGAGCATATCCTCTTAGTTACGAAACACTCCCACCACTCGCAGTGTATATGTAGCAGTAAAATGCTACTTCAAGGTTTTTCAGCATAGCACTGTAGGAAAGGAAAAGTTGCATTTTGCAATGTTCTTTTACAAGCTGGCTGGCATCCTGAATTAGATAATTGCTGGATAGGGGTATATGCCACAATTTTCTTTTAGTACAGACATAGAGATTACCTCTCGATTCCACATGAATTGCAGATACAGGAACCTTTTCAGGAGGAAACCTGAGCTGGTAGGACGTAGAATCCATGAAAATTACACCCACAAAGTTTCGAGGGCTACGGACACTAGCTTCTTGCATTTCTTGCTCACTTAGAAATTCTTCTGTAATTATTCCTAGAAAAAAAGAATTTTGCTTAATTACTCTATTTTCTGAAGATTTGTATCAAGAAAAGTACAATCCTATATTTTAGCTACCTCCTCATAGATTAGCCCTGTTTATGCTTTTGTCCTAGGTAGATATATATGCCTGTTTTGCTAAATGGATGGGAGGTCATAAAATTATTTCTGCACAGCAATGTTAAAATAATAAAGGATATCAAATCCTATGAATTAACATAGTTATAATATATTTCAACACTAGGAAGCTTTATTTGTTATTTTACCCCTTTTTGGAGCCTAATCCTATTGATTACAGCTCTCTGCTCTCCATGCACTCTGCTTACCACTCAGTAAGTCAATTAGTGGGAGTAATCTTTACCCAGTTGCAATGGTAAGTGAGTCAAACAAATCCTGAGCTTATTTTCTTATTCTTGGAAAGTATAAATCCCATCTTGCTTATTCCTGTGATTAAGGCAGTGGCAATGTCAATGAAGATGCCTGGCTTGTTATAAAAAAAATACTGCTCAATGGAAAGATCTATGCTTTGACCTCTAACCCTTTTTCTCATATCAAAGCCAGGATGGGCTGTGGAAATGAGCCTTTCACCAGTCACCAGTTAGAGGCAAAATAGGAGTTAAGTTCTTTTAAGACAACTGAAGTTTCCCTACTTGGACAAGAATAAGTGTCTATGTGTTGCACAAATGAAAAAGGCACCCCTTTCTTTGTACTGTATTCTCTCCTTTACAAACCTAAATATCCTCCTCTCTTTTCTAAATTCCTTATCAAGCCTTTGATGGCATCTGTTAGAAAGACAATGAATTCAGGAGGAATCAAATGTCCTTATGTGACCAGATGCTTGTGATTAAGGCAGTGGCAGTGGAATGTCAATGAAGACTCCTGGCCTACAACAAAATAGGAATAAAAAGTCTTTGAAAAGGAAAATATTTTCCTTATAGGGAACATATTAGATCATTGATTCCAATATCTATATTTCAAATGAGTGTCAGTAAAAGGAACACACTTCTAGTAAAAAGAACACACTTCTAGAAAGACAGAACAGCATAAAATTCACAATACCTTCTGTAAAATATTCTGCAGACATCTTGTGCATGATTTTTCTCGTCATTTCGCTCGCTGGTGTATAACCAACAATAAACTCAGATATACTGGAATGGTCCACAGAATAAGCATCAGAATCAGGAACCTCATCATATTTCTTATTTGGATACATCATGCTCATTAATATTAGCCAAAACAAGAAGAAAAGTGGAAGCAAGACTTCCTGTGTAAAATAAATGCATAAGTTACACAGTTAATAACAAAAAAAGAAAAAGAAAGAAAGAAAGATCTATCTAAGGATGTATTTGTGCAAGAAGAATAACCACCACAAACTCCAGATGGCAACTTTGTTGCTAATTTTAAAATGTAAATATAAATGAGATTTTACATCATGCACTGTAATTTAACTGCTTATGCTAAGAAACCAATATTGGCATTAGATAAGCCTCCGCTTTTGCTTCTATGATGGGAAAGGGGCAGTTTTCCATTATCCAAAGTAAAGTCTGAAGAGAAACCAAACAACCTTCTGCCTTCACCCTATATAAGATGATACTGCCTTCACACAGAAAGATGTTTATATGCTATTCCATATATATATATGCAATTCCTGAGTCCCCTTTGGGGTTGAGAAGGGCATGATTTAAAATTGAAAAATAAATAAATAAATATTTGTATTCCTAGTCATGGAGTCTGGCATCTTAACTGTACTCATCATTTTATATCACTCAGATTCGATACCATACTATCATACATTAACATATACAAATATATTATGCAGTTTTGACATACTTACAGTCTGTACAAATAATGCATTTTAAAAAGAACTGAAAGTATTACTGATGCAAGTCTGACCTATCAGGTAAGGGCATCAAGCACAGGTCAAAGGGCAACCTTCTCCCAATCCTGACTCATTTTTCTATTAATCTTTGGTTTAGGCATCGAGAGCTCACCCCAAGTGGAAAATCTAAATGTGTGATAAATATGTGTGGATTGAATGAAATTGGATGAAAGATGTATGACTGATGCCTGTATAACCTGAAGGTATACCTCACTACCTCTGAGGATGCTTGCCATAGATGCAGGCGAAACATCATGAGATAATGCCTCTAGAACATGGCCATATAGCCCGAAAAAACCTACAACAACCCAGTGATTCTGGCCATGAAAGCCTTGGACAATACATGTGTCAACAATAATTGTGATTTTCCATCTACACAGAGATAGCTCATAGATCCACAATGGAAACAGCTCCCAAAGTAGTAGTATCACTATACCAAAAGCACAGTGGAATACTTCTACATTACATAAACCGTAATGGCACAGCCAGCATCAACACTGTTACCCTCCAGTTCACACCTCCTTAGCATCAACAACAACAAATCTTGTAGGGTCCTTGGACGGTTCACATAAACACGGGATTTCAAAAAACCCCATAGAAAAACATCACAAGGGGCCAAATCTGGAGAGCAGGCCGGCCACTCCAAATCCGCTCGAAAAGTAGGCCTCAACGGCAAAAGCATGCTCCTCACTGTTCCAATGCATGATGGCGACTGAACTGTGTCAGGACAAAACTTTATACTCCCGCCTCTCGAATGAGACCACTAACGCTCCACTACAGCTTCAACCAACTGAATGGCGCACATTTTAAAAAAGGAAGTTATGCTGCCTCACCCTGTATATTATTTCAGTCAATGTCCAACATTGTACCACAACTTTTCTCCTTCAGTTTTTGGCAATGCCCTCATCAATGGCCAAAGACTGAAGGCAAAAGGGTATGATGTCAGGTGTGCATCTCCCCTCCACATTTCAGCTATCCTGAAAGCTTATTTTTACTAGTGGAGGAGCCACACCAGTGGCATGAATCTCAGTGGCAGCTTCCAAGTCAATGGGACAATGAATCTGTACTGGATTGCAGTTTGAATTTTAAAGAAATTATTCAAGGTGATAAATATAAGCCTCAAAAAATATTCAATATCTTGGATAGCCCCCCTAAAATTCAGACTAAAACTTGGAATCACCATCATCACTGATATGGAAGCCACCAGCGGTCTCTCATTTACCTGTCTGATGCTATAAATGTGGGATTTCTGGCAAATTCTATGGTCCAACACTTTGCAAATGACAAGTTCAGGATTCTACTCTAAATGAATCCTAAAGTTAGTACTACCAATAATAAAATGAAGAACATTAGCAGTACAAGCAAAGGAGCACCCAACTCTCTTGGAATGTGACAATAAGGAAATGATGCCACAACTGGAGCAATGATCAAGATCAAGCTGTTTCATGCCAAGCTAATTCTAACTGTTCTATATAGTCTCTACATTTTCAACTATTCTATTTAGAGGAATACACAGCATGTAGAATGGAGGTAAATAATTAATCACACTTATAAATTCAGTTTTTGATAAAAGAGTGCAAGCATATTATAATTCGAAAAGGTCTAACAGACCACCAAATAACATTTTGTATAAATACATTAATGTTCTCCAAGCATCATTTTTTTTTAAATGCTGTTTTTTTCCAAATTAAACTGCCTTTTACATTCCAAATACAAAGGTTGGAATACAGCCAGTTAACTTACCTGAACACTGCTCTTTTTAGTCCTCCATTTTACTAGGCAATTCTTATATAAAAGAGCTCTGGTTTGTCGCCACACACCTTTTTGTCTTGAAGTTTCTGGAGACATTTTTCACACGTAACTTGAGAAATCAAGTCAAATATAGGAAAGGGAGAGAAAGAAAGTAGAAAACTAGAAAATACTGAAATCAAAATGCTCTAACATACAATTAAATCAGGGCTGTCCACTATTTATAGATTTGATTTGCCTTAAATGTCCATTTGAGGCACCTATTGAAGCATGAACAATGAATAAAAGGATACCTTTACTATTGTTATTCATGACTAAAATAACAAACTAGGATATTTTTTTAACTCTCAACAAATAAATGTGCAATCTAAACTCTCTGGCCCTCACCAAGTAACTCAAGAGGAGACATTAAATGTAAGTAGGCATCTAATAATGTCTTAATTTTATATTAAAACAACGTATTTGAAAGCCTTATCAATACTGGTCCTGTGACACATTCTGTGATAGTTCTTTCATTGCTCAGAAGAACTGGTGAAAATCACAACTCATAAAATTAATGCTGAAACTGGTTTGTGTAACAAACTTCCCATTTGAGGCTAACACAATTCAAATGGGGTATCTTTAACTCAGTCCACATTACAGTGAGGAATAGTTAAATTCATTTTCTTATTTGCTGTGATTCCACTTCAAATCCTTCCCTCTGTCTTTTATAAGTAAGTTAAAGACCACTAGAAAGTCATGTATGCATTAAAATGCATCAGCTAGTACAGCCCTTAATCTGAAAATCTAGAAATTCAGGCCACAACCATGTGTCCACTTATTTGAGAATACACTCAAATAACACAAAGGGACTTGACTCTAAATAGATCTTTACAGAACTGTGCTGAAATCAAGTAAAACTTTCAGTAGGAACTGAATCCTTATTACCTTCATAGTTATGTGATTATACACGCATAATCTTGTAAATTTGTACACATGTACATATATAACTAATAAAGCAGCCCAGGGCCCTATCACACAGCCATATAACCCAGAATATCAAGGCAGAAAATCTCACAACAGGCCCATAGCCAGGATTTTGATTTTTGGGGGGGGGGTTAGTTTGATTCGGGGAGGGGGGCTCAGGATCTACCCTAGCAAACCTTTTGTATCATTAATACCCCCATGCATATGGGATATATTGAGCATGGGGATCAGATCATGATATGAATAAACGTAACAGTTTAAATAATGTACCACTAAGGCCTTCTTGTGGACCACCCTGAGAATTTGGGGGGGGGGGTGAAGCTCCTCAAGCCCCCCCCCCCCAGCTACAGGCCTGCCTCACAATGTGTGCTTTGAACTGGTTATCTGAGTCTGCACTGCCATATCCAGTTCAAAGCAAAATGTGGGATTTTATTTAGCTGTGTGGAAGGGGCCCCAGCAACGTCACCTTAAAAACTGTAGCCAGTTTACTATGATAGACCTGAGAGAGAATGGACAAGTACCTGTGTGGGCTTCAACTGCTATACTAGCAGGAAAATTATCGCTTTTGTTCCATTATTGTGCTGTGCAGAAGGTAAATCCTTATTTTTGTTTAATCCAATTGCTGCCACTGCAGTAAAACACAAGAAAAGACAAGAGAAAGAAACTATTATTTTTCACACATGAAAAATGAGGATCTCACCATCGACACAAGCAGACAATACGTTAAAACTGTAACAGATGTGAGTCATCCTTTTGCCTTGGTTCAGTAGATGTGGTGGAAAAGTTTTACTAGTGGAAAGGATGCATATCTGAGTGTGTGTTAAAAAAGGGTATCTCATTCAAAGCAAAGTCTGAAGGATGAACTACACTGGCACTCATAAATGTGGTACCTGAGAAACACCTAATTAAATATAAGTATACCAAAAAATCATACAAACATCTCCTTCTCTAGGCTGAACATTATATGTCAAAATATATAAAGCCATCATATGTATACATTTAGCATTTGCATGGAACAAAAATAATCATTTAAAGAACTATCATGTAAATCTATATAGAAAGATTACCCCATCTATAGAGAAACAATATTATTGTATTTGCTGAGTAATATTTCTTCCTTTCTTTGTTATTGTATTTTTAAACATTTATAGAATGGGGAGCTATTTATGTCTGAAACGCACTTGAGTTATCTGACAGACATTCCCACCCTGTCAGGATCTAGCCTGTCACATAACTCACTATAGGATAGTGAAAGGGTTGAACTGCCCAAACTGTCAACACTGGCTGTGTTATACTCTAAGAAAGAGAAAGAACACCCAACTGTCTGTCACCCCAACAGCAATGCAATGGATCAGAAAGATATGATGAGATAAGCATGTATGAAATGCAGAGTGTTAGCATCTTATGAATCGCCCTCACTGATAATGTTGTTTAAGAAATCCAGATATAATGTCATGGGCAATTTACAAGTTCACTTTATGAAATAGCAGTTTCATCAGCAGAAGCATTACAGCATATTTTCCAATTTCCCAGTTCCACAGAAATAGACCCTCTGAAACAGGAGTCCTCAAACATTTTAAGCAGAGGGCCAGTTCATGGTTTCCCAGGCTGCTGAGGGGCTGGACCATAGTTTGAAAAAAACATAAACTAATTCCTATGCACACTGAACGTATCTTACTTGTAGTGCAAAAAAAGCAACATGAAAGAACAATACAATGTTTAAAATGAAGAATTTAGGCTGATGAGATAGCCAAGTTAATTAGGATTCTTGTTGTGTGCCTTCAAGTACAAGGCCTTTGCAGAATAATGGGTGATAATCGATAATCGATAGACCGATAATCGACCAAAGTATTGACCACAACACATAGACTGAATATAGGGACTGAGTTGGACATGTTTTTATCTTGGCGAATGGCTTTTGTGTATTTATTTTATATGCATTGTTAATTTACTGTTGTTATATGTTGTTTTAGATTTTTACTGTTTAGCATTGAATTCTTGCTGTCAGCTGGTCTGAGTCCCTCTACGGAGGTAGAGAAGACCGGGATATAAAAGTTATAAATAAATAATAATAAATAATATAATTTCAGACTTAGAGTGATCCTAAGTCTAAAGTTTAGGGTTGGAGTCAGATAAATGACCCTGGAGGGCTGCATCCAATATGCGGGCCTTAGTTTGGGCACCCCTGCTCTAACACTTAATCTAGGCCAACACACTACACAAAACAGATAATAACTATCAAGAGCTAACATATTTCCCAAAAGGCTAACCATGCTAGTCTTCTGTAGGAAAAACAATGAGATCTTGTAGTATCTTAATGATGAATATATTGGGGCCTATGCTTTCACAGTCACGATCAAATGTGTGTAGCACACAAGGCTATAAGCAAGGAGCTTAAAACGAAAAGAACCAAAATAAATACAAACATGAACGTACTTGTGGAATGTAATGTAATTTATAACCATTTTAATGATTAAAATGTTATAGTAAATAGACAAAATGCAACGGAGATGATACTACAAAACCCTAAGCATGCTACTTTCACACAATGTCCTTTTATTCTTCCAGTACAATCCTATCTACATTTACCTTATGACCTGCACCAGTGGAAAAGTGGAACACTGATTCATGACTTGACATGCTAATGCAGAGAAACGAGTGAGAACATTCATATATTTTCCCTTAGGGTCCGTTTTGTAGCCTCTCTTTACCATAAACACTGTTAAACTCTTACAGCAGAAATATTTAGTTACATAACTATTTAAATGAAAACTAACTAAACTAGTTACATAAACCAGCTATGTGAAAATTAAGAGCAAATTGTAGCTCCTTTTTCAGATTGAACAAAACCCTTCACAGAGGTAAAGACACCTGTTCCTATTTTCAAAAAATAAATTTTTACTGCATGAATGCATTCAGAAATGACGTACAAATGCATCCATAATAATCTAAGAACAACAGCTACTTGCAGTAGCCCTTTTAGGCAAAGTCTGAAGCTTTGTTACGTACAAAGCATTTTATTATTGGTCATATCTCAACTGCAAGTCACACTCGTCATCTTGTAATCAAACTGAGGTCTCTGGAAGGTACATTTGTTATTCAAGCAGCACCTGATACAAAAACCTTCCCTCTTGGATGTATTTCGGCATTTTCTTTCTCTTCCCCAGTCAACCCCCACCGATGCAATGCACATTTCATTGTCTGTAGAACTGAAACAATATCAGCTTTTTGTCTAATAATATATAGCACAATAACATTCTGGAAAGATAAATACCGACTCTGCAAATGATGAGTACAAAAGGCACTCTACTGTCTATGCATGAATGCACAAAAACAAAAGTACTCTGTTTCAACAATCAGCTATAGAGAAATATGTTTGTGTGAAAGTATGTGCCTTCCAGACACTTGTCACCATGTATTTCATAGGGTTTCCTGAGGTAGGAAATATTCAGATGTGGTTTTGGTACTACATCCTTTGAAATAAAGCCTAAAGAAGTGAGTATGTAGACATATGTATGCATATGCGCCTGTCAAATTATGGCGTTGCCATTAATTTCACATGGCTTTCTTAGGCAAGGAATACTTAGAAAAGAGACCACAATGACTCCCCTACAACTCCCCCAATACACCCTTCCCCCATAACAGCAAAAGGCAAGGAACCAACAGGCAAAGAAATCAGATACTGTTTGGCTTTCTTCTAAATTATTGACAGCTCTGGGTTCATGAACCTGCACCCAACCTTTATCCAAGCGGCTGTCACCTAGATAGGAAAGGTATGTGCTATCATGTCTCCATCATCATCCAAACATGAAGAAGCCACTCAGCTTCCTGACACACACATGACCCATCTTTTTCAAGTCAAGGAGGATGGCATCTTGGGGAGAGAAAGAGGATGACGAGAAGGAAGTGATGCCAGATAGAAACAAATTATATTCTCTGACATAAACATATTCCATATATTCAGGGCTCCCAAGTCAAGGTGGCTGGCCTTTTGGGGAGAGGAGGAGGAGGTACTCGAAGGAGGCAGCTTACATTCTTTCTTGTGTATACATACCCCATATATACAGTGCTCCTCAAGCCAGGGAGGATGGCATCTTAGGGAGAAGAAGAGGATTATATTCTTCTTCTCGCAAACACAAATATCTCATCCATCCAGGACTTCTCAAGCCAAAAAGCATAGCATCTAGGGCAGGGGTCCACAAACTTTTTAAACAGAGGGCCAGATCACAGTCCCTCAAACTGTTGGAGGGCCGGATTATAATTTGAAAAAAAATGAATGAATTCCTATGCACACTGCACATATCTTATTTGTACTGCAAAAACCACTTAAAAACAATACAACAATTAAAATGAAGAACAATTTTAACAAATATAAATTTATTAGTATTTCAATGGGAAGTGTGGGCCTGCATTTGGCTGATGAGATAGGATTGTTGTTGTTGTTCTGTGCTTTCAAGTCATTACAAACTTAGGTTGACCCTAAGTGAGGGCCGGGTAAATGACCTTGGAGGGCCGCATTCGGCCCCCGAGCCTTAGTTTGAGGACCCCTGATCTAGGGGAAGAGGAAGGGGAAGACAAAGAAGACCCTAGAACAGTGTTTCTCAACCTGGGGGTTGGGACCCCTGGGGGGGTCGTGAGGGGGTGTCAGCGGGGTTGCCAAAGACCATCAGAAAACACAGTATTTTCTGTTGGTCATGGGGGTTTTGTGTAGGAAGTTTGGCCCAATTCGGTCATTGGTGGGGTTCAGAATGCTCTTTGATTGTAGGTGAACTATAATCCCCAGCAACTGCAACTCCCAAATGTCATGTCTATTTTCCCCAAACTCCACCTTTGTTCACATTTGAGAATATTGAGATTTTGTGCCATGTTTGCTCCAGATCCATCATTGTTTGAGTCCACAGTGCTCTCTGGATGTAGGTGAACTACAACTCTAAAACTCAAGGTCAATGCCCACCAAACCCTTCCAGTATTTCTGTTGGTCATAGGAGCTTTGTGTGCCAAATTTGGTTCAATTCAATCATTGCTGGAGTTCAGAATGCTCTTTGATTGTAGGTGAACTATAAATCCCAGCAACTACCACTCCCAAATGACAAAATCAATCCCCCCCAATCCTAACAGTACTCAAATTTGGGCATATCATATATTTGTGCCAAATTTGATCCAGTGAATGAAAATACATCCTCCATATCCAATATTTACATTACGATTCAAACAGTAGCAGAATTACAGTTATGAAGTAGCAATGAAAATAATTTTATGGTTGGGGGTCATCACACCATGAGGAACTGTATTAAGGGGTCGCAGCATTAGGAAGATTGGGAATCACTGCCCTAGAAGAAGGCAGGTTATATTTTCTCTCAACACAGACATACCCCATATTTTTATTGCCCCAAGCCAAGGGGGATAGAGAGGAAGGTGGTAATGCTAGGAGGCACGTTACACTGCAGACACATAAATATTCCATATGTCCACGACTACTCCAGCCAAGGAGGCTGTCACCTTGAGGGGAAGAGGATGAGGAAGAGGTGGTACTTTAAGAAAGCAGGTTATATTTCTTCTTAAATACACATACCCCAATTATCCAGGGCTCCCTAAGCCAAGGAGACTGGCACCTTAGGGGGGAAAAGGGTGGTGCTAGGACCACCCTCCTCACGCACACATTGCCTATCTATCCAGGACTTCCCATGCTAAGGAGCCTGGTATCTTTGGGAAGAAAAGATAGAGAAGAAGGAGGGCAATGCATTTGTCTTATACACAAATACCCCTTATATCCAGGACTTCCCAAGTCAAAGAGTCTGGCATGTTTGGGAAGAGGAGACAGAAAAGGAGGAGGTGGTGCTAGATGGAGGCAAGTTATATTCTCCCCTACACAGACAAATACCCCTTATACCCAGGGCTCCCCATGGCAAGAAGGCTGGCATCTTGAGGAGAAAAAGGAGGTGAAGGATGTGGAGTGAAAAGAAGGCATATTTATATTGTCATACACACATTCCCTATGTATCTAAGGCTCCCCAGGCTAAGAGGCCTGGCATGTTGGGGAAGAGGAGAAGGCTAAAAGAAGGCATGTTTCTCCTTTCTCTCACACACAGGCAAATACAGATCACATCTTCTTCCAATCCAATCTCTCTCACACACATACACACAAATACTCCCCATATCCAAGGCTTCTGGAACCTCTTTGGCAGAAAAGGAGAAGAAGGTGGCGCTAAAAGGAGACAGGTTATAGCTTCATACATACATTCCTTATGTATCCAGGGCTTCCCAAGCCAGGGAGTCTGGCATCTTGGGGAGAGGGGATAGAGAAGAAGGAGGTAGTGCTAGAAGGAGGCAGATTATATTATCTCTCATGCACCCATTCCCTATATATCTGTGGCTCCCTAAGTCAAACAGCCCAGCATCTTGGGGAAGAGGCGATAGAGAAGAAGGCAGTGGTGTTAAAAGGAGGCATGTTTCTATTCTCTCTCACACACAGGCAAATGCAGATCACATTTTCTCCCAACCCTGAATCTCTCTCTCTCTCTCTCTCTCTCTCACACACACACACACACACACACACACACACACAAATACTATATCCATGGCTCCCTAAGCCAAGAAGAACTGGGATCTTGGGGTGAAAAGGGGATGGAGGTGGTGCTAGGAGGAAACAGGTTATATTCGCTCCCATACATATATTCCCTATGTATCCAGGGATTCCCAAGCCAAGGAGCCTGGCATCTTGGAGAGACAAGATAGAGGGCCTTTCCACACAGCCCCTATCCCCTCTCCACAAATACCCCTTATAGCCAGGGCTCCCCAAGTCAAAGCGTCTGGCATATTTGGGAAGAGGAGATAGAGGAGGAGATGATGCTAGAAGGTCTTCTCTCAGCCCCCTTCCACACAGCTGAATAAAATCCCTCATTATCTGCTTTAAACTGGAATATATGGCAGTGTGGACTCAGATAATCCAGTTCAAAGCAGATATTGTGGGATTTTCTGCTTTGATATTCTGGGATATGGAGCTGTGTGGAACGGCCCTCATACATACATTCTCTACATATCCAGGGTTTCCCAAACTATGGGGTCTGGCATCATTGGGAAGAGGAGATAGAGGAGATGTGGTGCTAGAAGGAGGCAGGTTACATCCTCTCATACATACATTCTCTACTTATCCAGGGCTTCCCAAACTAAGGGGTCTGGCATTTTTGGGAAGAGGAGATAGAGGAGAAGGATGTGGTGCTAGACAGTGGTTCTCAACCTGTGGGTCCCCAGGTGTTTTGGCCTACAACTCCCAGAAATCCCAGCCAGTTTACCAGCTGTTAGGATTTCTGGGAGTTGAAAGCCAAAACATCTGGGGACCCACAGGTTCAGAACCACTGTGCTAGAAGGAGGCAGGTTATATTCACTCTCATACATATATTCCCCATGGATCCGGGGCTTCCCAAGCCAAGGAGCCTGACATGTTGGTGAGATGAGCTAGAGGGCCCTTCCACACAGTCCCTATCTCTTCTCCACAAATACCCATTAGATCCAGGGCTCCTCAAGTCAAAGCACTGACATCTTTGGGAAGAGGAGATAAGAGGAAGAGGTGGTGCTAGAAGGAGGCAGGTTACATCCCCTCTCATACATACATTTTCTATGCATCCAGGGCTTCCTAAACTAAGGGATCTGGCATGTTTGGGAAGAGGAGATAGAGAAGAAGGGGGTACTGCTCCGCAAATACCCCTTATATCCAGGGCTCCCCAAGTGACGTTTCATCCCCTCTCATACATACATTCTCTATGTATCCAGGGCTCCCCAAACTAAGGGGTCTGGTATGTTTGGGAAGAGGAGATAGAGAAGAAGGAAGTGGTGTTAGGAGGCAGGTTATATTCTCCCCCACATGGACAAATACCCCTTATACCCAGGGTTCCCCATGGCAAGAAGGCTGGCATCTTGGGGAGAAAAGTAGGATGTGGTGTTTAAAAAAGGCATATTTATATTCTCCTCCATACACATATTCCCTATGTATGTATCCAGGGTATGTATCCAGGGCTCCCCAAGCCAAAGAGCCTGGCATCTTAGGGAAAAGTAGAAGAAGGAGGCAGGTCATATTATCTCTCATGCACACATTCCCTATGTATCTGGGGCTCTGTAAGTCAAACAACCCGGCATCTTGGGGATGAGGCGATAGAGAAGAAGCCAGTGATGTTTTAAAAAAGACATGTTTCTCTTCTCCCTCACACACAGGCAAATAAAGATCACATTTTCTCCCAATCCTGAATCTCTCTCACGCACGGACATACATACAAAAGCTCTCCCTTCCACACAGCCGTATATCCCAGAATATCAAGGCAGAAAATCCCACATTATCTGAGTGTGGACTCAGATAACACAGTTCAAAGCAGATATTGTGAGATTTTCTGCCAATATATTCTGGGATATAGGGCTGTGTGGAAGGGCCCCTATATTTATACCCCCCCCCTTCTCCCCCTTCAGGGGGAGAAGGGGGGTATAAATATAGGGGCCCTTCCACACAGAAAATCCCACAATATCTGCTTTGAAAATCCCACAATATCTGCTTTGAATATCTGAATATTCGAATATACCAGAATATCTTGGAGCCTATTTGGGAAGAAAATAAGGTGGTGCTTAAAGGAAGCAGACTATACCCTCCTTCATAGATACATTCCCTATGTTTCCAGGGCTCTCTTCTCCCTCACACGCAGGTAAATACAGATCACATCTATCCACTATCTAAGGCTTCCATGCCAAGGAGCTTGGCTTCTTGGGGGGAAGATGGTGGGGCTAGAAAGGGGCAGATCCTATTTTCTACCCCTTCTCTCTCCTCACACAAATATTCCCAAAGCCAAGGAGACTAGGATCTTGGGGAGAAAAAAGGAGAAGGTGGTGGTGCTAGGAGGAGGAGGCAGGTGATAATTCTCCCTCACAGAAACAGAGACACACACACACAAGCAAGCAAGCGCACCACTACCCAGTGTCTCGAGGGAGGAATCTCCCGTTCCTCACCCTCAGCTCGCCCGGTTCCCTCTCCTCGCGCGAGACGTCTTCGCCAAAGAGGAGTCGACGAGGAGGAGGAGGAGGAGGAGAAGCCTTGGCGGCCCTCCCTGAATCCCGAGGAGGCGTGGACCACGACGACGACGCAGCAACTTTGCCTCAGGCCGGAGAGAGAGAGGAGGGAGGGAAGGAAGGAGGCGCGTCTTGTTCCTGAGGCGCCAGGCCCAGCTAGAGCCGCCTCCTCCTCCTCCTCCTCTCGTTCCTGTCAAACGCCTGGTTTGGCTCTCAAAAACCGTGTCACATATGTACAATAAGGGCCCTTTCCACACAGCTGAATACAATCCCACATTTTCTTCTTTGAACTGGAATATATGGCAGTGTGGACTCAGATAACCCAGTTCAGAGCAGATATAGTTGATTATATGCCCTGATATTCTGGGTTATAGGGCTGTATGGAAAGGCCCTAGATCAGTGTTTCTCAACCTGAGGGTTGGGACCCTTGTGGGGGTCGCGAGGGGGTGTCAGAGGGGTCACCAAAGACCATCAGAAAACATAGTATTTTCTCTTTGTCGTGGGTGTTCTGTGTGGGAAGTTTGGTCCAATTCTATAATGGGGTTCAGAATGCTATTTCATTGTGGGTGAACTATGAATCCCAACAATTACAACTCCCAAATGACAAGGTCAGGCCTGTCATGGTCTGGTGTGTGTGTGTGTGGGGGGGGGGGGGGGGGGGTTAACTTGACCAAATGACAAGGTCAGGTTCAACCCCCACCCCCCGAAATATTTCAGATTTTTTTAAAAAACCTGGTTTAGTCATGAATTTTAACTGGTTAACCAAATCCCCATGCTAAGTCTATGAGATGCAAAAATTAAGAGTCCCTCCAGAACTGCAAGCACTATCTCAGCAAATATTGACAATTTATTCACACTGTTTGGGATCCGCCATAGCCGCATGTAGCGGGGGGGGGGGGGGGGGGGGGGGGGGGGGGGGCTTGGGGGGCTTCAGCCCCCCCCCCCCCCCGAAATTCTCATGGTGGTTCGCAAAAAGGCCTTACTGGTGCATTATTTAAACTGTTATGTTTATTCATATCATGATCTGATCACCATACTCAATATATCCCATATGCATGGGGGTATTGGGGTAATGATACAAAAGGTTTTCTAGGCTAGACCCTCTTTCACTCAGACTCACCCCCCTCCCAAAACTCAGCCCCCCCTGAAAAACCCCCCCTGAAAAAAATTCAGCCCCCCCCCCCCGAAACGAAATCCTGGCTACGGGCCTGCTTACAGCAATAGCCGATGTAGTGAAGCAACCAAGTTGGGGGGGGGGTGTTGAATGCTCTCATTAAGAAGGCCAGACTTGGTGGAGGTGGTTAACAGGAGCGGAGCTGCAGGCTATTGAAGGCTGCTCTGCCCCCTGCTGTGCTCTTTGCTTCAGCGTGAGCTAGGAGGCAGGTTTCAACCACCCCCCGTGAAATTTTCACCACCACCCCCCGAAAATTTCAACCCCTCCCGTAATTTTTTTCTGGCTACGGCCCTGGACAAGGTCTATTTTCTCCATATTGGGCATATTGAGTATTTGTGCCAAGTTTGATCCAGATCCAGGCATGTAGCGGGGGGAGGGGGGGGGCTTGAGGGGCTTCAGCCCCCCCCCCCCCAATTCTCAGAGTTGTCTGCGAGAAGACTTTACTTGTACATTATTTAAACTGTTATGTTTATTCATATCATGATCTGATCACCATGCTCAATATATCCCATATGCATGGGGCTATTGGGAATGCAGATTCAAACTGCATGATACGATCAGTGTAGATTCATATAATGCAATTGAGTGCAGCTAAGCTGCATTATATGGCAGTGTAGATCCAGCCTCAGATTTTCCTGCCTGCCATTAGGCTTTATCCTTTGGGGGTTGGACTAGATGGCCCTCTTTCAACTCTATGATTCTATGAAAAACAAAAAAAATAAATAAAGGGAGAACCTCAGCTCTAAGTACATTTGTCACTGATCCACATATACCCCCTTTCTCTCTCTCTCTCTCTCTCTCTCTCTCTCTGTGTGTGTGTGTGTACGAAAGTGGATTGACCTTTTATTTGTGTGTATATAGGCATTCATACAGGAAGTTTGTTGTCAGGACAGTTCCATCAGTTGTTCACAAGGCAGAAATTTCAACACATCAGTACCTAGTTGCTACAGACAATCTTGCATACAAAGCAAAATTTAGAAACCCTTTTATAGCTATGGTGATTATTTGAAGGCTAAGTATGTATATATGTATATGTAGAAGTATTTTGGATTTCAGTTTTTGGGGGATTTTGGAACTATCTGTATTTACACTAACCACACAAAATGAGATCTCATGGAGATAGCAGCCAAGTCTAAACATGGCATTCATTTATATTTCAAATAATATACTCACATATATATGCACACACACACATACACATATATAGACACACACACATCTTATACACATAGCCTGAAGACAATTTTATCCAGTATTTCAAATAATTTTGTGCATAAAACGTTTTTTACTCTGAATCATCAAAAAGCAAACCACATAAGTGGATTTTGTTTCACTCTTTAGAATTCCAGATAATGCATTCTCAAACCTGTAATAATTATTTCTTCCAAGTTACAAATGCAATCTTAAATCACAATTTTATATAAAGGGTTCCAATGGTTATCCCTCTGTGGACCCTTTAAAACCGAATAGTGTCTATTGTTATAATTTGAAGGTTAAGTAAATATATTTACAGTGAACTATTTATTTGCTGGCACTCATAGGAATTGATAGTTCCTTGCTGCTTGAGAGTTACTATTATAGGGCTGTGTGAAGACCAGGTTGCAGGTTTGAATCCGGGGAGAGCGCGGATGAGCTCCCTCTATCAGCTCCAGCTCCCAATTGCGGGGACATGAGAGAAGCCTTCCATAAGGATGATAAAACATCAAAACGTCCGGGCATCCCCTGGGCAACATCCTTGCAGACGGCCAATTCTCTCACACCAGAAGCAACTTGCAGTTTCTCAAGTTGCTCCTGACACATGCAAAAAACCTATTAAAGTAGGCCTAATCAGCACTATACACCATACTTTACTATTCTGTGCCCATACCTCTGTATCGAATTTGCACAGGAATGTCTAAAGTCAGCCCTGATGGTGCTTGCTCCCATGTAAATATGATCCAACTTTACTTTTTCCCTTCATGTCCTGTGGTACTATCCTATCTTCTGCAAATTTTTGTGCTTATTTGTTTTAAAGCATTCACAAGTTTACAGTTTAAGACTTGCTAACCAACCCAGATCCATCTGACAACATAACCAGGGCAGACTTCTCTAAAATATTGTGCACAGATCAAAAGCCTCCTTGTTTTCTCCTTAATCTGAATCCAGGCTCTTCCCTTTCAGTTTCTATCCAGTCATACAGGTCACCCCTCTGCCCTTCTAGTTTGTTAGTTTTTCAATTCAGTTTTGATTAAAAAACTGAATTGAAAGGAAGGAAGCAGCCAAACTTTTTTCTAAAATGCTGAAGGAAGACTTTTTTTTTTTTGTAAGAAAACTCCTGGCCTAAGGATGTTTTGTGAGAAAGGTGAATTGAATCACCTAAACTGGGCTCTGCAGGCTAATGGATACTCCACCACAGACACCAGAAGAGCTGCAGGACCAAGAACAAGCCATGAGAGTAAAGACAAATAACCACCCAGAGGAAAAGTGTTCTTACCATACATCAAGGGAAGCTGATGAAGAAACACAACCTACAAACTATCTACAGACCCACTAAGAAAATTCAACAAATGCTATGTCCAGCAAAGGACAAGAGGGTTCCTCTCAACTCTGCAGGAGTCTACCGTATATTCTGCAGCTGTGGACAAGTCTACATAGAGACCACCAAGCACCCAAACACGAATCAAGGAACATGAAAGGCACTGCAAACTAATTCAGCTTGAGAAGTCAGCCATAGCAGAGCACTTGATAAATGAATCTGGACATAGAATATTATTTTAGAACACAGAAATGCTGGACCACTCTAAAAACTACCATGCCAGACTACACAGAGAAGCCATTGAAATCCACATGCATGCGGACCATTTCCACAGAAAGAGGGAAAACATTAAAATGAACAAAATCTGGCTACAAGTATTTGAAAACTCTAAAATCAGGACAGTAAATGAAGACCAACACTCAGAAAACAGAGGAATTCCAAACATGAAATAACCAGGCCAGCTAACACCTCCCAACAAAGAATTCCCACAGGAAGGAAGCAGCCAGGCCTTGTAGCTGCAAGGCTATTCAGTGCTAATCAAAGTGGTCAATTACAATATTCACACTTGCCTCAAATAGACAAGAGTTGTTTCTCCCAACCTGGACATTCCACATATACATAAACCCCACTTTCCTCATTTCCAACAGACCTCTGAACAAACCTCTAAGGATGTCTGCCATAGATGTGGGCAAAACATCAGAATTAGAATGCTTCTGGAACATGGCTATACAGCCCGGAAAACTCACAGCAACCCAGTGATTCTGGCCTCGAAAGCCTTTGACAACACATAGATACGTTAGGCTATGGCTTCTTAAACTTTTTCCACATGCAATCCCTTTCCGACTTAGAAATTTTTACATAACACCAGATATATAGGTATATAAAACAGGTATATAAATCAAACATTTACTGACAATAAACCAGCATTTACATGCTAAACAAACAAATCGATTTTCATTTTTATGAATTAAAACTGAAGCATTTTCAGCAGTGTCCACTATACTCACTGCATATTATTGCTAACGGATTCATGTAAATAGATGACATTCAGAAATCTTTACTGTTACCAAATGTTTTGTGACCCCAGCATTGTGCTAAGGTGAACCCATTTGTGGTCAGGATCCACAGTTTAAGAAATAATATGTTACTACAGTCATATAATTCGATGTGTAGTCCAGCCCATATAGAAGACACCAAGTTGGGGAAGATTTGCTTATGCCAACACAAACATGTTAGATTTTAAAGTGTTATTAGGGTCTTTTTTCTTTATGTGCAACTGAGATATATCTGTTTTTCCAACAATCCAGTGAATGTTCGCTGCATAACCATCCTAGCAGAAGTTGTAGTGAGGGGAAAATAAATTTAAGAGAAATGATTCCTGGTTTCCGTGCCAGGAATTGCAACTATAGCTACATCTTTCAATAAGTTACATCCTGGCAGAGGGCATATATTGTACTATTTATTCCAGGAAATTGTAAGTATCTTCATAGTTACATTAAGATGACATCAAAATATCTCTTGCAACCACCACCCAAATGAAGTCTAAAATTAAAAGTCAGTTCATTTCTGTAAATTTGAAAACCATCATCTCTATAGCACAGAGTTTTTAAATTATTGTTAAATAAACACTTAACACTTAAGTGTTTCAAATATAAACCAGGAAAAGTAGACATTATTTAATCTGGAGCAAAGTAAGAGGCTGGAGGACTGCCATTCAACAATTCAATTTGCTAAATGCAGTTTGTAATTGTATAAATGCTAGCTTGGGTACCTGGTGTTGACTGGGTTATTTGAAAAAGTCAATTTTTAAATTGTACAAAATGCATAAGGTTGTGAGTAAACTACAACTCACATCATGCCAGGTTAACCCAGAAAAACTCCATCAGTACTTAAAGTTTGCTATGCTGGGAAAGTTTGCTCTAGATGCATCATTGGTGTGCTCTCTGGCTGTAGGGTAAACCACAGCCAGTCCCCTCAAATCCTTCCAGTAGACTTAGTTGATCATGGGGGTTTTGTGTGCCAAGTTTGGTCCAGGTCCATCATCGGCGGAGGTCACAGTTTCTGGTTGTGGGTGAACTACAACTGATAGAAAGGAAGTTAGTCTCCCCCCGCCAAAAAAAACCCCCCTCCAGTAATCAAATTTCAGCATATCAGATATGTGTGCCAAGTTTGGTCCAGATCCATCAGTGTTTAGGTTCACTGTGATCTCTGGATGTAGATGAACTACAACACCACCAATTCAAGGTGAATTTTTCCCCAAAGACCTCCAGGTTGTTTTTTTTGTTTTTTTGTTGTTTTTTTGTTGTTGTTTTTTTTGCTGGTCATGGGGGCTGTGTATGCCAAATTTAGTCCAATTCCCTCTTTGGTGGAGTTCAGAGTGCTCACTGATTGCAGGTGAACTAGAAAGACCAGTGCCCACAACTCCAAAATGTCCAGGACAATTCCCCTCAAAACCCACCAGTTTTCAAATTTGGGCATATCTGGTATGCATGCTAAGTTTGGATTCATAGTGCACTCTGGATGTAGGTGAACTACAATTCCTATAAATCCCTCCACAGACCTCCAGTATGTTTTGTTGATTAGCGGACTTCTTTGTGCCAAGTTAATTCCAGGTCCCATCATTGGGGGAATTCAGAGTTCTTTTAGATTGCAGGTGAACTATAAATCCCAGTACAACTCCTATAAATCAAGGTGAATTCTCCCCAAACCTCTCTGGTATGTTCAGTTGCTGATCAATTCCTCTGTTTGCTGTGTGCCATAGAAAATAATAGGAAAGGGTTAAGGGAGAAGCAGTGGACGGAGTCATGCAAATTCCACACCAGTGAAGAAAGTAAGAAACTCTGGGATGTCTGTGGTGGAGGAAACACATAAAGTCTTGGATGAAATTGCCCCTGTATGAAAGCCTTCACTTGGGTTGTGGGCAGTGTTGTGTTTGTGGAGGACATTGGCAGGGTTCTTGGACATATTCATGGCGCTCGCTATAACCTGCAATGTCATTGGATGGAGGGCCATTGATGTCTCCTGAGTAGTGGAACCTATAGCTGTTTGTGGAATTGGGAGCCTCTCTGTGTAAGTGGATACCCCAGCCACACACATAATACATATTTTCACTTTTATTATGGATATATAGATTTCATTGATCACAGGAAGCTTAATGTTATACTTAAGTGCTTCATGAAGCTGTGTCCAAGTGCCGATATTATTTTATATTATAGGTGAATATAAAAGGCTTTCAAGGCTATCCCTACCAGGACTATCCTTACCCTTTCTACCCTCCCCCACCTTACCCTATTTACCCTTTCTACTATCCCCCCCTCCCGATCACTTTAAGGGCTATGACCCTCATCCTCCAGACCGCAGATAATCACACCCTCAACCTCCACATGCGCTGCCTACGGCCACACTCTCTCGCCCCCCACCTCAACCTATTCCAAGCCAAGATGGGCTCCCTCCTCAGGATCCTCCTCAGCTCCCTCACCCAGATTCCGAGACCATCGATCTCGAATCTACCAACGACACTCCCATCATCTTCGATCTACAACCTCCGCACAACAGATAGAGGACTTCAAGAAATTCTCTGCCCTTTTGGATCAGATTATCCAGAGCTCTAAACCTCTCCACTCCAGAACCCTCTGATACTGTCCAGAATCCATGGTTTACTTCCTCTGAACAACAACCACCTACATCTACCACTCTACCCACCCTGCCTTACCTCCTTAAAATACTAAAAACAACCGGAGTTGCTCCAGCCCTTGTGCCAGCAACCCCCCAAAAGAGCACAAAAATTATACCTTATTGACCTTATCTCAACTTCTTGGCTAGCTAAGATGCCTAAAGCAAATTCAGTAGTAACAGATGCTCACCCAAAACCCATACAGAGAAACCAAACTTCACCTTCTGACAAAGAGGGGAAAAAGCTGGATGCTATGGTCAAAAAATCCTATTCCTCAGCATGCCTCTTTGCTCGCATGGCTCACTATGGGGTATATATAAGTGTTTACCAGACCTTTCTATGGAACAAACTCATCCCTTATTTAGAACTCTTACCATCAATTGACCAACCTTTGGCCAAAGGCTTTAAACAAGAGGGACTCCTTCTATCCAGCCTCCAAAAAGATCTTGCAAAGCACACTGCCGATACCTCTGGCAAGTTTATTGCAGGCGCAGTAGCCCTATGTTGCCATGCCTGGCTTAGGGCCTCCACTCTCTCTTCCTCAACCCTCTGCCTCACTGAGGATCTCCTGATGGACGAAACGGGCTTGTTTAATCCCAAAACTGACTCCCAGTTAGAACATTCACACAAAATGAAACAAACAGTACATAAATATGACCAGCAACTATATCCTCTCTACGCTGGGGACCTTACTACCACCGCCCCCAATTCTACCACAGGCCTTACAACACATCCTTCTACAGAGGAAGACAATACCTGTATTCGCCTTCTCCAGCTACCAGAAGACCGCTTCCTTCCAGGGGTCAGTACCGTGGTATCAGACCCACCCCCCCAACACCAACAAACGCCGTTTTTAGCACACCCTCCTCCCACACCCCCCAATCAAACACTTCACAACCGCTCATCTATCTGGATAGACTCCATCCCTTTTTCACTACTTGGCAATCCATCACCACAGATTCCTGGATCCTTGACATAATAGATAGAGGATATACCATAGAATTCCACACATACCCCTTCCTGGGAAAATCCTCCTCACTCAACCCTCCCCAACTCTGGGAAGAGGTCCACTCCTTACTACACAAAGGGGCCATTTCCCCTGTCCCCCTCCATGAAGCAACCTCATGCTTTTTCTCCCGCTGCTTTCTAGTAGACAAAAGTAGACAAAATTCTCGATCTTCACAAAGTCAATACCTTCATCACACAGCGGAAATTTTGCATGGTCACATGCCCCACTATCCTTCCCTTTATTCCTAAAGCGTCATGACTGGCCATGGTGGACCTCCGTGATGCATATTTCCCTTGACAGTTGATGTCCCTCAATGGTCAGGTCCCTTGATGATCAGGTCCTTGACGGTCGGTGACCCTTGACTGCCAGAATCTCTTGACAGTTAGGTCGCTTGGCGGTTGAGGTCCCACTTCCTGCTGGGCACCTCCAATCCAGGCCTTGTGACCTCAATGAAGTTGGTAACCAAGGCAAGCAGAAACTCCAGGAACCACATCTCCAGGCAAGTGCTGTCTCTGATGTGGCTGACGATCCCACAGAAGGCCCACATTGCTCTTGCCTACGCATTGAAAGAAGGAGGTTTGGGCTTCAGTGCAAGGAGGGCTCCTGTTGATGGCCATGAAACAAGGCCCCTCTGCTTCCTCAGCGCCACAAAGACAGAATGGTTTAGAAATAGGCTGTCTTGGAAACTATCCGGAGGAAGGGACCTTTCATAGGCCCCTTCCCTTCCTCACTCATGTGCTGGAAGAGCCCTCCACAATGTAGGTCTGTTTCATCTCTGGTGGCTTCCTATCCCTTCCCTTTTTTGCACTTAGGGGTCTTAATAGCAAGCAGAATCCCAGACTTTTCCTTCTCTTTATTTTTCATGTGACTCACATTGACCAAGGAAAAGGAGGCAGGAGGGCACCACTGTGCCATTTGGCTCAGATAGCAGAAGGCCTTGGTGTGGCCCTGTGTTTAAAGCCATTTCCATAAATAAGGACAGTAGAAAGAGTCCTTTTCCTTTTCCTCCAGGCCGCTCATTTTGTCTATGGTGTCACCCTCTGAATCCTAGGCATTACAGCTGTGTGGTGAAATAGTGGGTAAGAGTTCCTGATCATGTGGCCTGTGGGTCCTGCACACTTGGACTGCCCCCCTGTGCCCTTCCTAGCCTCTTCCCTTCCTTCTGGACCCCAGGAGGAAGAAGAGCCCACAGTCCCAAGGTCAGAGCAGGAGCTCAGCCTGCGTCCTGGCCACCCTCCCCCCCTGTGCCATAAGCCACCAAGCCCAGACCAGTCCCTCCAAACAGATTGTATGCCCCCTGATCCCAGGCCCAGAGCTCCCAAAACACCCCAGAGGGCTTTGGTTTGGCTGTGACCCTGCCTACAAAACTGACCTGTTTGTTAATAATGCCAGTCCCCCAATATAAATAAACATAAATGTCATTGCATGTCTCTTACTAGTCTAACAAACCTGCTGAAGTCTGCTGAGTTATGCTATTAGGTACTGTTTTGCCTGCTATGCCATGTTTTTTCTTTTGACTTAGAGCTATGTTTTCACGCTGCATATTCTATGCTGCCTTTTCTGTGCATGAGATGTGGTTACATAAGTTTTTGTAACAGATAGGTCAGTAAGGAAGCATGAGTAGCCGCTGCAAATAGTGTCCTTGTACGATTGGAGGCTGTACTCAGCTGCCAGGCAGATGGTTTTAGGAGACCTTCTTCCCCTCATAGCCAGCTTTCTGGTGACAAGGCAGGTTTCATTTGTATTAGGGAGCTTTCTTGATCCCTTTTGCACTTACTTTGCAATCTGAGGCTGGAAAGAGATGTGAAGGGTCAGGGACGTGGATGTTTCTCTGTTGCTCTACCTCGGAAGGTTCTCATAACTGTAGGAGTTAAAGGAGTGTAGCTGGAACCAGGTGCCCTATACATCTCAGCAAAAAATGTGATCTTATTGATGGCTCCTTTTTGAAAGGGGTGGGGGTACTTTTCTTGGTATGGGCTGATATTCTTTTGTATCATGTGCTGCATGATTTTCCATCAATAAACCTTATGCTATAGAAATGAAATGTGTTGTCGGGCTCTGACAACAAAAGAGCGCTTGAAGAGGCGGGAGGTGCACATTGTGTGGGAGAGGGAGAAGGGGGTGCCCCAAACTCCTGGCCCCATGCTCCCTCCCCACCTTTCTGAACCAAGAAAGTTGAAGGCATGGTCTAATCTGAAGGGCAGGGTGGAGTGAAGATAATGGAAGCCTGATAAGGGAAGAGGGTGCAAAGGATATAGGATCATGAAATCATAGAGTTGGAAGAGACCACAACCCCATACCTCAGACATCTTTGATGTCAACGCCATAGAAAGGGCAACATGCTTCCCTGATTCTTATTCCCTTCTCTTGTTCTTTCCCTCCTTCCCCTCCTCTTTCTTCCTCCTCCTCCTCCTCCTGTTGGGGTTCACAATGGCACTGTTGTATGGAGATGTTTCCTTGCTCTTTGGCCAGAAATCTGTAGATAGGGGTGGAGAAGGAAACCAAAAAAGAGACACTAGGGACAAAAGAGAAATTAAAATGGACACCCTCTCAGAGACAAAGGATGCACAGCTGACTAGTGGTCATTGGGTTGCCCCAAGAGAACCCGAACTGAGGAATAGGCCCAAGCTGGCAAAACACCAAGATCCTCTGCTGGTCCCAGTCTTCCCTGCAGCCCTGAGGGAGGCACTGAAGGGTCAAGGGCAGCTGGGAGCCTTGAGAAGAGAGACCCAAGAGCCAAGCCCAGGCAGCCATGACCTGTGCCAGGATTATCTCACGTGAGGCTCAGAACTCCCTTGTCTCCTGGGCAACCATGTCAACACACATGGCTCTGGAATCCGGGGTAAAAACAGACTCTGGAAGGGAATAAGCCTGGAACTTGTCTTGAAAAGGGGTTGGCCAGGGAAGGTTGCCACCTGCTCTTCTGGCCAGGTTGCTGTAATAATTATTTTGTTTATTCATACCCTGCTTTTTCTCTCCACAAGGCGACTCAAAATAGGTTGAAGCCCATGGAATCATGAAGACAGGAGTCCTTTAGGAAAGCTATTTGACATTTTCTTGAAATATGGTATTTTTTTCCCCTCTATTAGGCCTTGGATGCCTTCACGAGTCACTCCCCAGGCCAGAGGTGTAGTGCTCTCAAGGAGTTGCTGGAAACCTCTTAGTGAGAAAAATGTTTTCAGGTCAAATCCAATGGCTTTTTCAGTGTCATCTGACAAAAACCGGGTTTGCCATGACATGTGATCCAAATGCCAAGGATGACCTTGACTGAGAAGTGAAAAGCAAGATCTCCCCTTGCAGAAGTTTTGAGCTCTATCTCCTATCATCCAATGTGCCAAGGTTTGTTGTGGTCTTGGATGACTTTCTGGAGGGCATATATATGCACCCATAATTCTAAGATGTGCCCCATTTCTAGCAATATTTATATCAGGGAAACAGTTTATCTTAGAATTGAAGAAATACAGTATAACCACCTGGCTAGGTTAATTTTGTCATTTTAGCCTATTTTCCCTGTGAAATCTGTGTGGATTGAGCCTTATGTGTAATATTCAGTATAGCAGTATGTGAATTCCTTCTACCATGGGGTTTTTAATGGATTCCCAAATAGTAAGGAAAATGAGAATTTCAATGTTGATATAGCATGGAATAATACAGTTGTTCCACTAGGTGGCATCAGAGACTAAAATATTGTACTGATGATAACCCACATGGCACTTCCTAATTCAGTATAAATAATCACAGTACTCAATTAGTATTTTTGTTCTTTTTAAGATGTTCCATAGAACACTGGAAATTTTGCCACATGCATTTTTAAGTAGTGTAAAACCAAATCTGTTCTCAGCATGAAAAGAACTGACCAGGAGATCTGGAGGTATAAGAAAATATCTGTCCAGGATATGCCTTAAAACAGTGGTTCTCAACCTGGGGTCCCCAGATGTTTTTGGCCTTCAACTCCCAGAAATCCTAACAGCTGGTAAACTGGCTGGGATTTCTGGGAGTTGTAGGTCAAAACGCCTGGGGACCCACAGCTTGAGAACCATTGCCTTAAAAGCTTGAGTCTCTCTTGTGGATTATGACAGCATGCAGACATACTGTATTTCATTCATTAGAAGACATCATAGATTGTATAACGCAGCCCAATTTCTGAACTCCAATTAGGGGGAGTGTTGAAACCAGTGTTTAGAGCCATGGTATGGGTTCCTATTTAAACACCCTCATAGAAATTTGCATTTTGGCTCAAATACAAATAACATTAGCAAATTGTAATCTATTTCTTTGAATCTTACTTTATTGCTTGATTTTATTCTTTATATTTTGTGGGACTGAGAGCTGGAACGTGTGGGTGGGGTGGGTGCACACGTGTTTGGGGAGAAAGAGCATCTCTTGGGTGCGTGAGTGTTTGTGTTTTGTTTTAAAAATATTAGGGTGGCTGTAAGCCTTGACTCACCCAACTATCTTGCTTTTCCCCTCTCATGTTTATCCCTCCTCTCTCCCTCCTTCAGAAATACTTTTTTAAAAAAACCAAACAAACAAAGCCTCCTGTCTCACAGAAACCCATTCCCTCCTTTGCCAATTTCATAAAGTTTTCTCAGTTGTTTAATTTAATCAATAGGTTATCTTTCATTCTTTCTATTTTATTTTCATTATAATTCATTTATTTTAATTTAATTGGGAAGAGTGGTGGGGTGGGTGGGTGAAGAAGGCAGAACACCTCTTTATCTTGACTGGAGTGCTTTAAAAATATTAGGCTGAACTTGATTGTTTAAGCCTAGATTTGACTCTCTCAGAACACACAGCATCCAGGCTTCCCTTCTCTCATACCATCAGAAATACTTCTTTTAAAAATAACCCAACTAAGCCTGCCTATCACCACCAGGCTTTTGTGTGTGTGCGCACCCTCTTGTGTAGCTGCACCAGTCTAGTCATCCTCCTCAAAAACATTAAAAATCAATTATGTTATTCCTTTGACTCTAGTCTTTTTCTTGTGGCTGCAGTGTGTGTGCGCTTCTCTCACACAAGAAGCCTGAGCTTATCCCTCCACTCAATTTTTAAAAAGCATTACTACACCAATCATCATCATAATATTATACATTACATAATAAATCTATATAAACAAAAAATGTAATGTTTGTGGGATTAACATAACTCAAAAACCGCTGGACGAATTGACACTGGACGAATGGACACAATAAACTTATTAGGCCAATGATTGACCAGCACCCATAAAAACACTGAAAAACACAGCAGAAGGGACTTTCAAAGCCAAAAAAGCAAAAAGACGCTACAGCGCATGCACAAAAACGACTCCCCCAACAAACAAAACACACAATAGCATATCCACACTCTCTTCCAGACTACAGCTCCCAGCATCCCCTAAACCAGTGGTTCTCAACCTATGGGTCCCCAGATGTTTTGGCCTTCAACTCCCAGAAATTCTAACAGCTGGTGAACTGGCTGGGATTTCTGGGAGTTGTAGGCCAAAACACCCGGGGACCCACAGGTTGAGAATCACTGCCCTAAACCATGCCCTTTAGGATAGGAGGATGATCCAAATGCACTGCCTCCAAGATGCAAGCTTTCTTCTCCTTGGATTTCTTTGAGAGCATCCCAATCCCTGCACATTTCCAATTTCCTATTCCTGGACTCCCAGCAATCCTCCAGATAGATAAGATAGAGATAGATAGGTAGATCGATTAGGAAGACTACTGGGAGTTGCAGTCCAAGAATAGGAAGAGAAGAAAGGGGGAGAAAGAGGAAAGGAAAGGAAAGGAAAGGAAAGGAAAGGAAAGGAAAGGAAAGGAAAGGAAGGAGGAGAAGGAAGGTAATAGGAAAAGAAGGAGAGAAGGAAAGAAAAAAAGGGAAGGAGAGAAAGAAAGAAGGAGAGAAAGGGGGAGGGAAGGTTGGTCACAGCTAGTTATATATATAAATAACACACACACACACATATATATAATAAAATATATACTAGTAATAAATTAGAAATAATAATGCAGTGAGGTGGCTGACATGGGTCAGGGTCAAATATCTGTTGCCAGGTTTTCAGAGGAGCCAGAGGGAGAGGGAGGGGGGGGGGACTACAGCTGAACCTCAATCGGATCCTCCCATGACACCCACCAAAAGTTCTAAGTGCATCTCTTTTGGGGGCTGATGCTGCTGCTCAGCCTCATGCCCTCGAGGAAGCCTCTGAGATACCACTCCCAGTAGTATTTCAAATTCCCAGTAGTCCCAGTGAGGAGTCAGTTGAACTTGTGTTGGAATAGAAGTGTAGAGGATGTAGTAGAAGTATAGAGAGACGGGGGGGGGGGCATAAAGCAGACGGGGTGAAATTGTCTTCTGAGTTCCAGATGCAGCTGGGCAGGTGGTCTGTTAATGCTCCTTCAGTCAGGGTGGGACCCATTGAAAGAAGTGTTTCAAAGGGGTACCTTAACATTCCTTTCTAGTAGTCTTTAGGGCAAATGACTACAAGGAAAGTGATCTTAAGAATGATGCCTTAAGAAAGGTGCCTCAGTAGAGGGATCTTGAGGGCAAACGACCTCAGGGAAAGTGGCGTCTTAAAAAGGATGTCTGTTTTAGAAAATGTGTTGGTATCCTTGAAATGAGAGAAAAATTATGGTAGGAATTAAGTGGATAGTTGAGTTAGAAGTTCGGAGGAGGTGAACTTGTGTGATGGGGTGAGTCAGTTCTTCATCTTCTTTAAAGGTGGAACCCCATGAAACACTATGCAACAAAGACAAATTCCCCCGTTTCCCCAGTTCCATATGATGAAGTGCATAGTAATACTATGTGCCTGTCACATGAATGGCTGCTTAAAATACACTTTAAATTTTGTGTTTTAGGGAATTACCACATATTAAAACCTGATACCGCTTATTTATACTTAGGGAGATGATAAGCCTTTGACCTTCCATTTTCCAGATCCCAACCATTCTTGCCAAATAGTAATTTCATTGGAGAGTAAGCATTGTGTAGCGGTTTGAGTGCTAGAGTCGAATCCTGGAAGATCAGGACTTAAATCCCCTCTTGGCTGTGGAAACCATTTGAGCAAGTCTCACTCTCAGAAGAAGACAATAACAAGTCACCTCTGAATAAATCTAGCCAAGGAAACCCCAACGTCAGGTCAACATAGGTTGGATTTAAAGATACATAACAATTTTACTGGCCTACTGAGTTTATTGCATGCATGCTCTGCAGTTGTGAAGTTATGAGGGATATGGACATACACTTGGGGTAAAAATAACAAAGTCACAGCCCTCCTGTGGATAAATATCCCTTACATTTATAAACACAGGGCAGATTTTATCTTAAGCAATAAAAAGCAATAAAAGAACAGCAGTTTACCATGTAACAATGACAGTTTTTAACTTTGAAACCTTTGGTGTGCCCTGTCTCTGGCTCGTGAATCAACAGACGTGGATGCTTTTACCATGACTTCATTATTATTGATTTAATACTGTTTTTTATTTAAATATGGTGGCTCTGCATGTTACAAGTCTCACCTGCACGATGTGGCTGACAGATTCTTCACACTCTCTCACCTTACAACTCAGCTGCATGAGGTAATTGCATTGGAGGTAATGATACTTTCCCCCAAATAGCAGATGGAGTAGAGTGGATATTTTAAACTGGAGTTGGCATGACATAGCCTTTGTTGTGTTAACTTATCCCTGTGCTGGAATACAGTGTAGTGATATAACTTCTCATCCATAGGTTTTCAGTGGGAAAATTATTTCCATGGGAGCATTCCTATCTCCTGAAACACAGTAAGTGGAGATGCATTGTAATAGGGACCTCATTGTTCAGTAAGACTTGAACTTGGCCTGACCCTTTATGTTCTAACCAGGGAGTACAAAAGCAGTGAAATAACTGAGAGAAAAAAGAAGCCATTTATTTTTATTTTACTTATTTTGAAAAAATAAAAACATTCTGTATAGTTCTACTGGGGAAGTCAATGTGCCGTAGTGATTTGAGCATTGATTATGACCCTGGAGACCAAGGTTTGAATGCCATCTCAACGCTGGAAACCCACTAGGTAACCTTGGGCAAGTCACACACTCTCAGCCTCAGAGGAAAGGCAATGAAAAACCACTGCTGAACACATCATGCCAAGAAAACCCCATGGTAGGTTCACCTTAGGATTGTTATAAGTCCAAAAACAACTTGAAGGTACACAACATTTTTTTAACCTCCAATTTTGGAGGATCCATCTCAGTCATTATATCAGAAGAAGACTATGACAGCCATGAAGGAACTTTGCAAGAATATATACCGTATATTCCAGCATATAAGATGACTGTGCGTATAAGACAACCCCCAACTTTTCCAGTTAAAAAATAGAGTTTGGGATATACTCGCCGTATAAGACTACCCCTCTTCCAACACACACCAAATAAATTTTTTAAAAGCATCAGATTTGATTTCAATATGGTAATTTTCCAATTACTGTCCCTTCTTCTCTGCCTCTCAGATCTCGCACCTGCGCACCTGCACGGCTTCACTGCAGTCTTCAGGAGCGAGATCTGAGAGGCAGAGGAGGTATGGTAATAGGATACAAGGGCGGGCCAGACAGGTAAAAGAGTTGTGTTTTTCTGGGCCCAGAGCCACTCTATCTTTTTTTCCATACCCCGGGCAACCACAGATTCTCCAATCTGGATTGGAAGTTTCAGCACCCGCTCTATCAGACAACTCCCGGCGTATAAGACTACTCCTACATATAAGACAACTCCCATGCACAAGGCTACTCCAGCATATAAGACTACTCCCGCGTATAAGACTACTCCCACGTATAAGACGACCCCTGACTTTTGAGAAGATTTTCTTGGGTTAAAAAATAGTCTTATACGCCAGAAAATATGGTAATTGAATATTAACATTAGGAATGTTCTGGCCCAGCTTACTTGTCCGAATGCATCTCCTTCTACGTCCCGCCTCGCAGTTTAAGATCACCCTGCTCTCGCTCCCACCAGCATCACAAATACGTCTGGCGGGGACGAGAGACAGGACCTTCTCGGCTGTGGCCCCCTGCCTGTGGAACTCGCTTCCCACTGAAGTAAGATCGGCTCCGTCCCTCCTGTCATTTAGGAAGAAATTGAAGTTGTGGTTCTGGGACCAGGCTTTTGGACAACAGACATAGATAGCACTTTTGACATGGAATTGACTGGAATGGTGATACAGCTATTAATACTGTTTTTTACTGTTTTAATGGATGTTTTATTTATTGTTTTAATTGTTATTATATTGCTCTGTTATATGTAATGGCATTGAATTTCTGCCAAATGTAAGCCGTCTGAGTCTCCTATTCGAGGCTTGAGAAGGAACAAGATAGAAATACCAGAAAATAAATAAATAAATAAATATGTTCATGCCTTCGTATTTCCAATTTGTGTATGTGTTTGTGAAAGTTGATAGGAAAGAAATCAATTCATTTGAAATGTGGTGCTGAGCTGAACTCTCAGGCCCCTTCTACACTGCTATATAATCCAGATTATCCAAGCAGATAATCTACATTATCTGCTTTAAACTGGATTATACGAATGTACACTACCATATACTCCGGTTCAAAGCAGCTAATATTGGGCAGTGTAGGAAGGATCTGAGTTTGCAAGGGCTGAGGGTCATTTAAAGGCCTCTCATTCATTTTGTATTATTTATAAAATCAATAAAAGCATTTCAAAGCATTTTACAGGCACTTCTTAGTTATGATCATTAGAACTACTCTCTTAAGACATGGATCTCAAATGCTGGCTCTCCAGATGTTTTGAACTTCAGCTCTCAGGGGACCCAGATAGCATGGCCAACAGTTCTGCGAGTTGAAGTATAAAACATCCGGAGAATCAAAGACTGAAAGACAAAACCAAATCGGCACTATTATCCCCCATGTTACTGATGGTAGGAGCTGAGGCTAAGAGGAGCTGGGGCTTCCTCTTTTCATATTAGATTATCTTTTTATAGAGCCTTAATAATATAACATTGCTTAGCTCAGCTTCCCAGGTTACAAGCTAGTTATGTGTGGAAATTTTTCCAATGCTATGTTTTCATGGCAATTTTTCCTTTGTCTCTCTTGCACACACAGCTGCATATGTATCTATGATCTGCTTCAAGTCCATAGTTATCAGGGCTGTTGTATTACTTTCAGTTGTGTTATGTGGGCTATAGGATGTGAAGTTCTTAGTGCTTTGTTTGCTGTTTCCAATTTACTACTTTGAATGTGATATCAAATATAATGTGGTGTAGTGCTCTAAGCTTTGAAATAGGACTTTGGAGTTGAGGGTTTGAATCTGAGCTTGGCCATAGAAACCACGTGGTTGACCTTGGACAAGTCATAGGGTCCTTCCAGACAGGTCCTATAACCCAAGGTCTAATCCCAGGTTTTCTGATTCAAACTAGATTATATGTGTCTGCACTGCCAAATAATCTGGGATAAACAGAAAACCTGGGATCAGATCCTGGGATATAGAGCCTGTCTGGAAGGTTCCTTATTCTCTTGACCAAGAGGAAGGCAAAGTAAAACTCCAGAGCAAATCTTGCTCCCCATTGCTTCCCATGATATGCCTGCCTTAAGGTTGCCATAAGTCAGAAATGATTTGAAATCATACAACAACAACAGAGAATGAAGAAACATGGCTGGCTCCTTTTCACAGCACCTGTATGCTCTGATGTAATAGATACACCAGCATTTCTTTCTCCAAATCTTTTATTTAAGTGGCCCTGAGAAAGTCACATTATCTTCTGTTTTAGCCTCTGCATATTTTGTGTAAAATGTGGGCTGATAATAGGAGTACACCTCTCCAGCTGGTGCTTAAATAAGCTTTCTAACTGCCCCAAATGGCCAATACACCCCACAGTGAGCAAATATAGCAGATAAAATTCCATGGAACCAAAATAAGTCCAGTTGAGTAATTAAGGAACTAGAATGTTAAGTTCTACATGGAGAAAAGGGAAAGGCCTGTGTACTTTATCTTATTTATATTTTGACAGCTGCTTGAGAACTTGGAAAGCCCTTGTTGCTTCCACGGACATATTTAGTGTGGCATCACAAAGGAAAAGAAACCTTTCTGATTACGAGTATATTTTTTTACAATTAAGGGCCATTCAAGGATCCTGGAAACATAGTATTGTCTCTCTGGAACATAGTGACGGTGAGTACAGTTCTTTCAAATATACACTTTTAACGAAATTTTCATTTTTCATTGTCATAAAATGTTCCGAGAGAAAACACAGGCAAAATGGAAACTCAATTTGTCATTTCATTTCAAACCAGCCATGCAGTAGTGCTGCAATTCTATGTCTAACCTTACCTCTCAATAGGAATGCATAAAGTAAATGAATATTGTGAATCATGTGAGTTAAACATATCCCCAGTTGACTGCTGTGTTCATCCATAACTTTTGTTCATGGCTCTTGACAAGTAACATGTATGTGAAAACAAGCCTTGAAATTCCTGAAATCTTTTGGCGGTTGTTAAGTCTTGTGATCTCATGTGTTAAAGAAGCACATGAGATCATACGATGCTTCCCACTTTCATAAATGCTGTCACTGATGTTTTGCAGTTCACTCCCTTTCCCTCTAGATCAGATTCCTGATGCATCTGCTGGGAGAAGAAGAAAGTGAGTAGGTGGTGGCAGCTGTTCCTTCTCCTTCTCTCCCTCTCTTTCAGGACTCTTCCACACAGCCTTATAACCCAGAATATCAAGGCAGAAAATCCCACAATACCTGCTTTGAATTGAGTTATCTGAGTCCACACTGCCAAATATTCCAGTTCAAAGCAGATAATGTGGGATTTTATTCAGTTATGTGGAAGGGGCCTCGGTTCATACTTTCCCTCTAGTCTAGACGGAAAGATAGGGCTTAAATACCCCAAAGGCACCAGATCCTGTCTGATATTGGAAGCTAAGCAGGAGCATGTACACTGGATAGTACTTAGATAGAAAACCATCAATGAAGACCAGGTACTGTAGGCTCTATTTCAGTGGAAAGAACTAGTAAAAACAAATCCTCTGAGGGCCCTTCCACACAGCCCTATATCCCAGAATATCAAGGAAGAAAATCTCACAATATTTGCTTTGAACTGGGATATATGGCAGTGTGGACTCAGATAACTCAGTTCAAAGCAGATATTGTGGGATTTTCTGCCTTGATATTCTGGGATATAGGGCTGTGTGGAAGGGCCCTGAGTATTCCTTACTGTCGTGTGCCAGGGCTATCCTGGTAATAAGGGCTGAGTTTAATCGAGCAAACACAGGATGAGCCCAGAAGACCATATTTGCTGCTGTTCATTCGTTCAGTCGTCTCTGACTCTTTGTGACCTCATGGACCAGTCCACGCCAGAGCTCCCTGTCGGCTGTCACCACCCCCAGCTCCTTCAAGGTCAAGCCAGTCACTTCAAGGATGCCATCCATCCATCTTGCCCTTGGTCGGCCCCTCTTCCTTTTGCCTTCCACTTTCCCCAGCATAATTGTCTTCTCTAGGCTTTGCTGTCTCCTCATGATGTGGCCAAAGTACTTCAACTTTGTCTCTAGTATCCTTCCCTCCAGTGAGCAGTCGGGCTTTATTCCCTGGAGGATGGACTGGCTGGATCTTCTCACAGTCCAAGGCACCCTCAGCACTTTCCTCCAGCACCACAGCTCAAAAGCATCGATCTTCCTTCGCTCAGCCTTCCCTAAGGTCCAGCTCTCACATCCGTAGACCATATTTACTTGAACCAAAAAACTAAAGCCTTGAGTCTTTCAAAAGTCTAACAAAACAGAATTACAGCACACAGCTGGAGTAACACAAATCAAGGTCAAAAGTCCAATTAATGTAGAGAGTACATTAAAAAGCCAGGTTCGGGATTAAAAACAAAACCACTTTAGCTGAGAATGGACTTAGCATAGATAAAACATTGACCTCAATTCCTTTGGTCTTAGGAAGCCCATTGAATCAATGCGTGTGTGTGTGTGTGTGTGTATGTTTTGACTCATCAACAAATGTTTTTAATGTGTTTGATAGAGGGAATGCCAGTACAACTTAGGTCACTGAGTACGCATTAAGCCTAGTTTTTGTGACAATTTTTGTTTACTGGCACTTTTGTGGATTGGTAGATGCTGGATAACTGTAGCTTTTGGTTGCTTGAGAGTTCCTCTTAAAATAGGTCTAATACTATACCCCATACTACGAGGGGTATTTTTTAAGTAAGGTCCGTTTTGTTGTAGACACTAGTAGTTCGTGCGCATACTGCAATGAGCACGTGCGTTGTGTACCGGCATGCCTCGGGAACAACTGTGCTCAGTTTCTGCTCTGTAGCTAACCTGTACGGTTCTGTTCTGTGCTTTAAAAATGTTTAAGACTTTCAACTCACCCTCCGCATGTGAGGTTCGCTCAGTGATATGGTTTTTGTCAGCAAGGAACCTGCCTGCTGCAGAAATCCATCGACAGTTTTTTTGAAGTGTACGGTGATACTGTTATGAGTGAAAGCAAAGTGCATAAGTGGGTACGACAATTCAAAGATGGCCGTGACAACATCCATGATGAGGACCACTCCGGTCGCCCTTCTTTGATTACAGACGATTTGGTTATCAGAGCAGGCGGCAAGTTTTTATGAAGAGGGTATTTTAAAATTGGTTCAGAGGTATGATAAGTGTTTGAACAAACTTGGCAATTATGTCGAAAAATAGAGTGAAGTATGTACTTTCTGAAAATAAATGTACTTTTTTGAAATAAACTTTCATTGTGTACTTATGTTCCAACAGACCTTACTTAAAAAATACCCCTCATATACCGTATCGTAAACTGACTTAATATTAATATAGAAATACAGTAAGTAAGTAGTTTCCAACAGACCGCACAACATCTGAGGATGCCTGCCATAGATGTGGGCGAAACATCAGGGGAGAATACTTCTGGAACATGGCCATACAGCCCAGAAAACTCTCCGCAACTCAGTGATTCTGGCCATGAAATCCTTCGACAACACAGTTTTTGAGCTTGACTTCTCTCTCATTGTCCTTGGATGATGAAATAAATATACAGGTTCACATGGGCTAAGGGGTAAGGAACACACATCTAAGTTGCCAAGGGATGAGTCAGGAATGAGAACAGGACGGCCACCACGATGCTATATTGACTGAAGACCTATGCACTGATTGGGGGAAGATATTGATAGTTTCTCTAGAGACTATGAGCTAATTAAATTGTAATTATTTTGCTTTAAAAAAAGGAATGAGAACAGGAGAGAAGGGAGAAAAAGAAAAATGGTATGACCGCCCCCCCCAGTCAATAGAATAGACATATATTTGGATGTCAATTGATAACTATATACACTGCCTTGAGTATATGGTTATCCATTCAACGAGAGTCTGTTGAAATCTGGGCCTTCCTTTCCTTGTCTTTTCTGTTTCCAATTATTATGATACCTTTGTCCAGTTTTATAAACCTGGAAGATTCTTGAAATACACAGGGTCACCAGAAGTTGACAGGATTGATGTTATTGCCAGTAAAGCTCTTTGTTGCTTTCCCCTATACCTCCTTCTGCTATATATTACTTTATAGATGCTTGGCCCCTTTCTGTGGAGGTCCCTCTCCTTTAGTTTTAGTTTCTTATTAAATGGTCTCCATCTTATCCTTAATAATAAGTCTTTTTCTCTTGGTGTGTAGGGGGTAGAGTGTGGTGTAAATCCTTTCCAGCATTCCTCTCCTTCTCCAGGGTTTGGAACCAAAGCCTAGGATTGGCTGGGTTGGAATTGTTTCCCTGCAGCTGCATAGAAGCCTTGGGAAAAGATGGAGCTTAATGGCCTTCATTTCAGTTTAGCCTGCTTGTGCAGGAATTGAAAGCCGAGGTACTACTCAAGTCCAACCATAGGTGACACTGTAACACTATATTCCATCTGTATAGGTTAGAGTTAGATGTCTCAACTTAAAAACTGCTTGATGAGAAAGTATACAAAAATACCCTAAGGCAGTGGTTCTCAACCTGTGAGTCCCCTCATGTTTTGGCCTTCAATTCCCAAAAATCCTAATAGCTGGGATTTCTGGGAGTTGTAGGCCAAAACACCCGGGAACCCACAGGTTGGAAACCACTGCCCTAAGAGTGCAAAACCCCATCTGATCTTGGAAGCTAAGCAATACTTGGATGGGAAGGGGTGTCAAACTCATTTTCACCAAGGGCCACACATAAATATTTATTTATTTCCTATATTTATTCTCTGCCCTTCTCCCCCCAAAAGGGGACTCCGGGTGGCCTAACAAAAACATTATACGATGCTAGCATCATAAAAACAACCACAGTACAATCAAAATATTAAAAATTAAAACAATTGAAACAACAAATTAAGGCACATCCATTAAAATCGAAATCCAAAAACCCGTCTGGGTCAATTCATTGCCATAAGTTGTGTGATCTCCTTCCACTTGCTGCTCACTGAACAAACGCTTGGTTCCATAACCAGGTCTTGATTTTTCTTCTAAAAGACAAGAGGGAGGTGGCCAATCTGATTTCTCTAGGGGGGGGTGTTCCATAGGCGGGGGGGGGGGCACTGCTGAGAAGACCCTGTCTCTCGTCCCCATCAACCGTGTTTGCAATAGTAGTGGAATCGAGAGCAGGGCCTCTCCTGAAGATCTTAAACTTCATAATGATTCGTGTAAGGAGATATGTTCGGACAGGTAATTTGGGCCAGAACTGTTTAGGGATTTAAAGGTTAAAACCAGCACTTTGAATTGTGCTCGGAAGCATATCGGTAGCCAGTGGAGTTGGTGTAATAAAGGAGTTGTATGTTCCCTGCATGTCACTCCGGTGAGCAACCTGGCTGCTGGCCATTGGACTAGTTGAAGCTTCCGGGCAGTCTTCAAAGGCAGCCCCACGTAGAGTGCGTTGCAGTAGTCTATTTGGGATGTAACAAGAGCATGTCATGGTTGTCTTCAAAGGGCTGTTTGTAAGGGTCCTTTGCTCCAGTTGTGTTGCTAAGGGGCTTAGTCTTCTCTTGAAAGAATGCGCCAAGACGCACGGGGGCTGAAGATACTATACATCTTTATTTGAAATACAAGAGTCTAGGACTACTGCCAATCTATATAGGGCAGCATTTCTCAAACTTGGGGGTCAGAACTCCTGGAGGGGTCATGAGAGGGTGTCAGAGGGGTCGCCAAAGACTCTAAGAAAACACAGTATTTTCCGTTGGTCTTGGGGTTTCTGTGTGGGAAGTTTGACCCAATTCTATCATTGGTGGGGTGCAGAATGCTATTTGATTGTAGGTAAACTATAAATCCCAGCAACTACAACTCTCAATTGTCAAGGTCTGTTTTCTCCAAACTCCACCAGTATTCACATTTGGGCGTATTGAGTATTCGCGCCAAGTTTGGTCCAGATGCATCATTGTTTGAGTCCACAGTTATCTCTGGATGTAGGTGAACTACAACTCCAAAACGCAAGGTCAATGCCCACCAAACCCTTCCAGTATTTTCTGTTTGTCATGGGAGTTCTGTGTGCTAATTCCATTGTTGGTGGAGTTCAGAATGCTCTTTGATTGTAGGTGAACTATAAATCCCAGCAACTACAACTCCCAAATGTCAAGGTATATTTTCCCCCAAACTCCACCAGTTTTCACCTTTGAGCCCAGCAACTGCAACTCCCAAATGAGAAAATCAATCCCTCCTCCACCCCACCAGTATTCAAATTTGGGCATATAGGGTATCTGTGAATGAAAATACATCCTGCATATCAGATATTTACATTACTATTCATAGCAGTAGCAAAATGACAGTTATGAAGTAGTAATGAATATAATGTTATGGTTGGGGGTCACCACAACTTGAAGAACTGTATTAAGGGGTTGTAGCATTAGGAAGGTTGAGAAACACTGATATACGGCCTTAGCTACAATGCCATCAATCACCCAAAACCTTTGCTGCCTGCCCTTTCCCACATACCAGAGCCCATCTTCTCACACCTCAGGGCAATTGATTTTTATGGCCAGTTCATATGTCCTTGCAGCATCCTGTCCTCCCTTTCGGCCATCAGCCATGTGCTCTATGTCAGTACCGGTGAGCTGATAGTTGCGTGGCATGAGTGATCATGACATCGTTGAATCCATGGATGGAGAATCTGTGACCACAGAGGACCAATTATAAATTTTTATATAGTTTTCAATGCTCTTTAGTTTTTACCCAATTACAATTCCCAGCAGCTACTGAACAGCACTTGTGATTGTCTGCCATGTGGATAATGGGAATAACAGCACTTGTGGCTCTGAGGTTAAGGAAAAGTTAAAGGGCATTTTAAAGTCAGACCTCATATCCACAAGCCTTGTATCTAAATTCAAACCCCACTCTCTTGACTAAGCAGAACAAACTGCAGTCTTCCAGGTGTTACTGTATTACAACTCCCATCATCTCCAATATCATGATGCCTAATGATGAGAAATACGGGACTTGTGGTCCAGCATCTGGAGGGTCACATAAAATGACAATCCAGTCTGTGAGTAGGACTCAAGTGGTCTAAAGGGCAAAATGCATTCTTCTCTCAAATATGGACAAATTTGATGTTGTACTTGTGTCTCATGAAGTTATTTCTGGATTTTGAGAAACATATAATGGAGTTTGCTTGGCAAAATGTGTACAAAGTTTGTGTTGTGTGCTCTGAGGTTGAGACAGTGTGACTTGGCTAGAGTCACCCAGTGGATCTCCATGGCTCAAACCACAACAGTGTGGACAATCATACTTAAAGGTCAGCTGCTGTCCTCTCAATTTCCCTTGTATTTTATTCATGTTGTATTTTGAAATGGTCATGACTAGTCAAATAAATAAATTATTATTATTATTATTACAACAGTGTGGAGCGGGGGGGGGGGCTCTTATAATCTGGTCTGATTTTTTGCAGGGAAATTTTGAAAGATGAATACCTAGCTTCATGTCAGTGGCATGGATGTGTTTATGGTGAGAAAAAGCATGGCTGGTGAACGCCTGCAGATGGATTCAAAGTGTAGGAGGAAGAGGAAGAAAGGAAATAATGGGTGAACATGGCTCCTGAGTATCAACTTAAGTGATTTTCTCTCTCTCTACCCCCATGCACACATGCCTTTAATGGAGTTGCTGATCACACAGTTCTGGTGCGTGAAGGTCAAGCTTGTGGCTCCATAAAAAGACTAGGAATGTTTTTCTTCTGATTCAGGGATGCAAGTTTTGCCAGCTCATTGGTGTTTTGGGAACCGGGATGGGGGAATATTACACAGCATTTTCCTGCACATCCAGAAAGAATTCCCACAGTGACCTCACTTGTTGGCCAGCTCCAAGTGTAGGTGGTTCTAGCCTCCCACAATGATGTGTCTGGCTTGTGGGAAGGCCCGGGGCTCTGGAGTTTTGTGGTTGAGCAGTTCATCCACCAGGGAATTGACTATGGCCAGGGGTTGATTGTCTGGCCTCTATTTTAAGAAGGCTGCTATGGTTTCAGAACATCCTGGCTGTTTTCCCGCTGTACCATAATGCACCTTAGTAAAGAGCCGGCAAAGAGAAAGGGAAGAGAAGTTATTCCAAATCAGTACAGTAACCTGAAAATTGCAATAGGTATGTCTTTTGGGGAGGAGAGGGGATTATGACGTAATATTATATTCATTGGCTGTGGCTCCTTATGTAGACAAAACAGGATTACAGAACAGGAGACCCCCAATTGTCCATTTTTGTATGTGTCAGGAGAGACTTGAGAGATTGCAAGTTGGAAGGGTTTAATGTACATTTCCTGTCCTTTTCAAATTCATTGAAATGTCATAATTTCTGCCTACATCTTGCAAGGGACCAACCTAACCTAGTGACAACCAGAGTGTGTTACATCTGTTTCTGGGTATGAGTTTGCAAAAGGGGGGGGGGGGGGAAGAAAGAAAGAAAGAAAGAAAGAAAGAAAGAAAGAAAGAAAGAAAGAAAGAAAGAAAGAAAGACAGAAAAAAGAAATGGCATGGAACATATTTTGGCCCAAGACAAAATAAGTAATTCGACACCAAAATACAACACATTTGTTGGGACTGGTTTTGTTGCAGCCTGTTCTTTTTGCTTTTTAAAAAGTTGACATGGCAAGTCTTGGGAGCTTTGTTTACAGCTCTTTAAATGACAAATGCCATAGAGTGATTCCCTTATTGATCTACATCTGTGTGCCTTGCGCAACCAGGGGCGGCTCAACCCATTACGCAAAGTAAGCATTTGCAGTACAGTTGATTTTGCTCAGGGGCGCTCTTGAGGCACTCTTGGGGGGAAAAAACCTGACATATGCAAGTTGTAGTTACTGGGATGTATAGTTCACCTACAATCAAAGAGCATTCTGAACTCCACCAATGATGGAATTGAACCAAATATAACACAGAGAATATATATATCAGTGATTGGTTGGGGGGGGGGGGCAAAATACTGTTTGCTTACTGTTGAAAATTACCTAGGGCCGCCTCTGTGTGCAACTAAACATTGTGGAAGAAAGGACCAAGAGTCATGCTACCCCTCTATTCTGCCTTGGTCAGACCACACCTGGAATCACACTTTGTCCAATTCTGGGCACCACAAGGGAGATGTTGACAAGTTGGAATGTGTCCAGAAGAGGGCGACTAAAGCAATCAAGGGTCTGGAGAACAAGCCCTATGAGGAGCAGCTTAAAGAGCTGGGCACGTTTAGCCTGAAGAAGAGAAGGCTGAGAGGAGACATGATGAGAGCCATGTATAAATATGTGAGAAGAAGTCACAGGGAGGAGGTTTGTTTTCTTCTGCACTGGACTAGGACGCAGAACAATGGCTTCAAACTACAGGAAAGGAAATTCCACCTGAACATGAGGGAAAACTTCCTGACTGTGAGACCTGTTCAGCAGTGGAACTCTCTGCCCCGAAGTGTGGTGGAAGCTTCTTCTTTGGAGGCTTTTAAACAGAGGCTGGATGGCCATCTGTTGAGGGTGCTTTGAATGCAATTTTCCTGCTCCTTGGCAGGGGGTTGGACTGGATGGCCCATGAAGCCTCTTCCAACTCTAGGATTCTATGAGTCTGTACTGCCATATAGTCCACTTCAAAGCAGATCATCTGAATTTTATATGGCAGTGTAGAAGGGGCCTGAGGCAAGGTCTCTTCCAACTCTATGATTCTATGAACCATAAGGATTTTCCAGAAATTTTTCATTGTTCTCCACTGGTGCCAATTAAAGCTTTTTCAAAAAGGTATGAATATTGAAGAAAGCAGCAGTGGTAGGAAATGGGGAGAGAGATGCGGAAAGGCAAGAGAGAGGAGGAGGACAGAGAGAATGAAACCAGGGTTTGAATCTCCACTCAGACCTGGGAGCCCACTGGACAAAGGAAGAATTCTTGTCAAGAAAACCCTGTGAGAGGGCACATCACAACACTCAACAATCAAGAAAACAGAAGGGGGAGAGGTAGGCACAGAATGAGCAAAGAGAGAAGGAAAAGAAAAGTAAAACAGAGAAGAAATGAGAGAAAGAGGAGGAGGGAAAGGAAAAAAAGAAAACCGTGAAACAAGTACTTAGAAGAAAAATGGAAGGGGGGAGGAAAGGAAAGGGGAGGAAAGGCACAGAAGAGAAATGAGAAGTCAGGAAAAAAGGAGATAGAAAAGAGGGAAGGAGAAAGATGAGAGTGAACCTTAAAGCTTCAAAGCTATTTTGTCTCAAAATGCTCCCAAATTTGTATTAGATAACACTGAATGCATTTCAACCACATATTGCTGGTCACCTGATCCAATTTGAGTCCAGAAGAGACCTTTTTGAAAACACAAAATTGGGGGGGGGGGATCCTCAATGCCCAGAGCAGTGGTTCCCAACCTGTGGCCCATGGACGACCAGTGGTCCACAATAACTAAAATATAGTCCGCAGCCTCACCATTAGTACACCATCAACGAGAGCGACTGGTCTTGTGAAACCCTTTTATAATGCTGAAGCTTATCAAATATGGTTTTCTGCGGGTGAGCAGGTGGTGACTACTGGATGGCATATGTTCTGTATCAGAAACTAGAGCTGATGTGGTCTATCTTCTGTTTTCTGAGTCAGCACCCCAATAACCAAACTGAATCTAAAGTTAACCAAAACGGATTCATACTAATGGTACTAATGTTGGAGAGTGGTCCCTGGACAAAGTGGTTCCTGGTTAAGTGGTCGCTGGTCAAAAAAGGGTTGGGAACCACTGGTCTAGAGGCATTCAAGGGCAAAGCATATTATTTTTTTTCAGGAACAAGCAAGGTCCTCCAAGGTCTCCTGGGGACTAACATGACCCCTTAGCCTTCCACGGTTGCCCTCCATCCTTGTATGGAAAGCTCTCAAAATTGTAGTTCATCACAAGTCGAGCATGAGTCAGTTGCAATGCAATTGGAAAGGAAGACTAATGCAATTTTAGGTCACATGAAAGGAATCATAGCTTCCAAGTCACAAGAAGTAACAGTGCTTTGTTCTGTTTACTTCATTTTGTACAAGGCCAACCTTATCTGGCATACTGTGTCCATTTCTGGGCACCATGCTTAAAGAAGGGTGTGAGCGCATTGAATTGGTTTCAGAGGAGAACAACAAAGATGGTCTGAGTTCTGGAAAATAAGTGCTACAGTATGTGGAAATACTGAAGACACTGAATAGAGTTAGCCTGTAGAAAAGGAGAGTGAATAGCTGTAGGATCTTAGAGAACTCTCAAAAAGAAGGAAGTTTTCTCTGCTGTCTCAGAGGCCAAATACATATGTGTTTGCATATGTGCCTTCAAGTCTACTGTCAACTTATGGTGACCCCATAAACCTTGAAAGAAATACTGAGAGATGGTTTTGCCTTCCTCTGAAATGTATCCCACAGTATATGATATTTCTTGGCAGTCTCCAATCAAGTGCTAACCAGTGCTGGCCCTGCTTAGCTTCCAAGATCAGACAGGAGTTGGTGCCTTCAGGGTATTTAGGTTTCAGGCCAAAGGGTGGGAATAGGGCTGAACAGCTGAAAAGGGTGTTTGTTGTTCCTTCATTCAGTCGCTTCCAACTCTCCGTGACCTCATGAACCAGCCCATGTCAGAGCTCTCTGTCGGCAATCACCATCCCCAGCTCCTTCAAGGTCAAGCCAGTCACTTCAAGGATGCCATCCATCCATCTTGCCCTTGGTCGGCCCTTCTTCCTTTTTCCCCAGCATCAATGTCATCTCTAAGATTTTCTGACTTCTCATGATGTGGCCAAAGTACTTCATCTTGGCCTCTACTATCCTTCCCTCCAATGAGCAGTCGGGCTTTATTTCCTAAAGTATGGACTGGTTGGATCTTCTGGCAATCCAAGGAACTCTCAGAACTTTCCTCCAACACCACAGTTCAAAAGCATCTACCTTCGCTCAGCATTCCCTATGGTCCAGCTCTCACATCCGTAGGTGACTACGGGGATTACCATTGCTTTAACTGCAAATCTTTGTTGTACTCTTCACTATTTTATCGAGATTGGACAGTGCTCTCCTCCCAAGAAGTAAGCGTGTCCTGATTTCCTGGCTGCAGTCTGCGTCTGCAGTAATCTTTGCACCTAGAAATACAAAGTCTGTCACAGCCTCCACGTTTTCTCCCTCTATTTCCCAGTTGTCAATCATTCTTGTTGCCATAATCTTGGTTTTTTTATGTTTAGCTGCAACCCAGCTTTTGCACTTTCTTCTTTCACCTTGATTAGAAGGCTCCTCAGCTCCTCCTCGCTTTCAGCCATCAAAGTGGTGTCATCTGCATATCTAAGGTTGTTAATGTTTCTTCCAGCAATTTTACCCCAGCCTTGCATTCGTCAAGCCCGCACATTGCATGATGTGTTCTGCATACAAGTTGAATAGGTTGGATGAGAGTATACAACCCTGTCGTACACCTTTCCCAATCTTGAACCAGTCTGTTGTTCCATGGTCAGTTCTTACTGTTGCTATTTGGTCCTTATACAGATTCCTCAGGAGAGAGACAAGGTGATTTGGTATGCCCATACCACCAAGAACTTGCCACAATTTGTTATGATCCACACAGTCAAAGGCTTTAGAATAGTCAATAAAACAGAAATAGATGTTTTTCTGAAACTCCCTGCCTTTCTCCATTATTCAGTGGATATTTGTAATTTGGTCTCTCGTTCCTCTGCCTTTTCTAAATCCAGCTTGTACATCTGGCAACTCTCTCCATGTATTGCTGGAGTCTTTCTTGCAGGATCTTGAGCATTACTTTACTAGCATGAGAAATAAGGGCCACTGTACAAATTTTGAGCAGTCTTTAGCATTTCCTTTTTTTGGTATGGGGATATAAGTTGATTTTTTCCAGTCTGATGGCCATTCTTGTGTTTTCCATATTTGCTGGCATGTGACTGAAAAAGGTAGATATTGGTTAATGATCAGTGAATTTTCTTGACAGAATCCTTTCACAACAGAACAATTTACTTTTAAGGGTGGGTGATCTCTATCTAATGGGTTGTCTTCAGGCAGAGGTTGAGGGTCCATCTTTTTGGGATGCTTTACACCTCCGTTTTCTGCACTGAATATAGTTGACTATCATGGTCTTCCTCAAAGCCTCCCTCAAGTTCTAGCAGTCTGAGCCACAAATGCACAGCCTATACTACTTCAGATGTTGTTGGACTACAAGTCCCCTCATCCCCCACTGTTGACTAGGCTGGTTAGAGTTTATTGGGAGTTGCAGTTTAACTAAATTTAAGGGGCTATGGTTGTTGAACTCTGTTCTAAGCCCAACACAGATGCCTGTTTGGAAAGAGCAAGGGCATTTAGTGGATTTGGCTTCATGCGGACAGTTGCAGTGGAAAATTAATCTCACTATAACATGCATAGCATTAAACAAGGCAATGCAATCTGCTCAGTTTCTCCTCTTGATGGCTAAAGGCCAGACTACAACTCATTGCCATATAAGCAGAATGCTAAGAAACCTGGCTGGCTAGATCAGGATTCTTATCTTAAGAGCTTGATTTATTGATAAGTCATCTATCAAGGCATATATCAACTCTATCAACAGTTACATCTGCTTTCTTGATCTCAGGCTAGAATTGTTTCTTGAAAGTCATATACTACACTGTTCTCAAGGGGCATACACAATTAGTAAAGGGTTCTTTTAATTCTGTTCTTTTCAGACTGGAGTGGCATTTGCACATTCAGGTTAAATATCCCTAAATGTGTAGTGGCAGAAATATTTCGGTTTCAGATTATTATTTTTTGGGGATTTTCGAATATCTGTATTTACATAATTATACATAATGAGATATCTTGGAGATAGGATCCATGTCTAAACACAAAATCTATGTATATTTCACATACCTTTTATACACTTAGGGCCCTTCCACATGACTAAAATCCGCACCAAAACAAGTTCTAGTCTCCACCCACCCATCTACCCAAAACGAGGCATTCTCAGGGATGCGGGGTGGCTACATGCCATCCCGATTGCAAAACAATTAACCAGTACTGTGTGTGTTAGGTTCAAAATAAGTTAAAATACAATAAATACAATTAAAATACAGTCTAAAACATCAACCCCCCCCCCCCCCCCCCCCCGCTAAAATCCCCCCACAGCCTCTCCAGGTATGTGCCGCTTATCCTTCTCCAAACTCCTGCCTGCAGAAAAAAGTCTTGACTTGCTTGCAGAAAGGCAACAGGGATGGGGGACATACTGGTCTTGAAGGACAATATTATTCGATGTTGCCTTAATTTTCTGTGTGTAATGCAAATGTTATTATGGGTTATTTTCATAAATAATTGGAATGTTATAATTTCAAGCTTCATTGTGTCTTATTTTCAGCAAAGTCTTTACTATGTTTTAGAGTAAACAAATATAAAAACATAAAAGAATGCAAATTTGTCACTGTGACTTTCTGTTTGGCTACTGGTTACATCCAGATTGGATTATTGCAATGCACTCTATGTGGAGCTGCCTTTGAAGATGGCCTGGAAACTGTAACTGTTGCAAAGGTTGGCAGCCATCTTCTAATTGGAGCTAATTAAAGGGAGCGCATGATGCCTCTATTAAAGCAGTTCCACTGGCTGCCTATAAGTTTCTGGTCCCAATTCAAGATGCAGGTTATGACCTACAAAGCCTTAAATGGTTCGGGCCCCACCTATCTTCGTGATCGCATCACCCCCTATGAAGTGGCTCAGGCTCTAAGATCCGCCAGGGAGTCCCTCCTCTCACTTCCACCACCATCACAAGCATGGCTGGTGGGGACAAGGGAGAGGGCCTTATTAGTGGTGGCCCCCTGACTTTGGAACTCCCTCCCCAGGGAGATTCGGCAAGCCCCTTCACTGTCTTCCTTTTGTAGGGATCTGAAAACCTGGATATTCCAACAAGCATTTGAGAATGACTCTCCCTACTTATAAATTCCCAGTCGCTAGCTTGCCAGATAGTACTCTGTTCTCTGCACTTCATCCACTTCACTGGTGTTATGGTACGCTGTTGGCACTATCCCTTGCCTGGCCCTTTTATAGCTTGGTCATGCCCATTTTAATAATCCTGACCATTGGTTTTGTTGAACTTTATCTGGAGCTTCAATGTATCTGTTTTATGCTTTTTTTTTGTTTAGTGTGTTTTTATCTGGATTGTTGTATTTTGTGATGCTTTTATTTTAATTGTGTTTTTGTTTGAATGGATTGTTTTTTGCTTTTATGTCTTGCAGACACTCTGTCTTGATTTTATGTCTTGCAGACACTATGTAAGCTGCCCCGAGTCCTTTTGGGGAGATGGTGATGGGTATAAGATGATGATGATGATGATGATGATGATGATGATGATGATTATTATTATTATGGTTTTTTAATTCACTTTTTTAGATTTTCAGGGTGGCAGTGAGCAATTATTTTTTTCTAAAAAAGTGCAGTAGGTCAAATAAGTTTGGGAACCTCTGCTTTAAAGTAACGATTTTATTTTTAAACATTCTTAAGCTCTGCTCATGTTACACGATCAGGGACTATAGTAATTGGCACTGCATACTGAGAATCAAATTGTGCATTAAGCAGGAAACCAAAGATTGCATCTTTTGACATTTTTGCTTTTCTTGTCACAGTTCTGCAACAACAAAGGGTAGGTTCTGCAATATGAATACACCCAGTCTATTTGTGTGCTTCCTGCTTAGTATCACTTTTTAATCACTCTCTTCATTGCACCAAAACAAAGAATATTGTTTTCAGCTGTTTTATGAGGACTGGTAAAAAGATGGGGAAAGTAGGGTTGGTTCAGCCCTCTCAAGGCATTGGCCAGCTTGTTCCAAGAGGAAGTGGTTCCTAGAGCAGCTGAGCAATGGCCCGTTCAACCTTAGATAGCATCATCCCCCTGGGGTGATAACACTGGGTTTGTTTAGAGCAGAGGCCAAGCAGTGACTCCATTTACCACTTCCACCCCAGCTTGATTCTCTGAGGTAGGAAATCCTTTCCTCATGTATCAGTGTGGGAACGTCTGATCAAGATTTAGCAATCTGACATTGGGCAGACCTCCTTTTCCCACCGGAATTGAAAAGCTGAAAGTTTTTCATAGGCATCTGCAAGCCAAAGCTTTATCCATTCTGCAGCCACATGATTGGAAGCTTTAAACATTTTATACCCTTCCTATCATTCAAAAATGTAAAGGAGATGTATACATTCAAAAGCAGTAAATACCCATATCCAAAAATTACAATAGCACAAGTTAAAATCCCAGAAGTAGCAATGTTGATGTTTTTTGCCTTCAAGTCAACTTTGACTCATGGCAACCCTATGTTCTGGGAGCCTACAAGGACCATTGCTAGCCCTGCTTAGATCTTGGAGACAGAGGAAAACTTTAGTTTCCTTGATTGAGTCACTCAACATGCACTATATCAGTGGTTCTCAACCTTCCTAATGCCGTGCCCCCTTAATACAGTTTCTCATGTTGTGGTGACCCCCAACCATAACATTATTTTTGTTGCTACTTCATAACTGTAATTTTGCAACTGTTGTGAATCATAATGTAAATATTTGATATGCAGGATGTATTTTCATTCACCAGACCAAATTTGGCACAAATACCCAAAACACCCAAATTTGAATACTGGTGAGGTTGAGGGGGATTGATTCTGTCATTTGGGAGTTGTATTGGTTCAGATTTATAGTTTACCTACAATCAAAGAACATTCTGAACTCCACCAATGATGGAATTGAACCAAACTTGGCACATAGAACTCCCATGACCAACGGAAAATACTGTGTTTTCTGATGGTGTTTGATGACTCCTCTGACACCCCCTCATGACCCCTCCAGGGGTTCCAACCCTCAGGTTGAGAAACACTGCACTATATCTTATCACTTTTCCTACTACCTTGTCCTTTGTTGTTCTTATGTGCCTTCAGATCATTTCTGACTTATGGTGATCCAAAAGTGAACCTTTCGTGGGGTTTTGTTGGCAAAATTTGTTCCAGAAGGGATTTGCCTTCTTCTGGAGATGAGAGAGTGTGTCTTTCTAGAGTCACCCAGTAGGTTTCCATAGCTAAGTGAGTATTTGAACTGTAGTCTCTAAGATTATACCAGCTGGTTCGATATTCTACTTTACCAAGAAGAATAGCCATTTCCTGTGAGTTTCGTTGTCCCACAATATTCCCAAAATACAATAGATTTTGCTTAGTTGTTATTGCTTCTAGTGAAGCTTCTGCCTTGACTTGCTCAAATGACTTCATCAAATGGAGCGGGACAAAGAGAAGCCACCGTCTTACCTCGTTCCATCCAGTCTTTCCCCATTTTGAGAGATGGTCAGCCATTCCATTTCCCCCGCTTTCTCCTGTTTTAAGGGTGTTTGTAGTTGGGTAACACCTGACTCCTGAAGATGGGTGTCAAGCTGCATTTCCATGCGCTGCAGAAATGGAGTCTCATGAAGTCCCACCGGAAGTGCCCTTATGTCATGTGATGGCCTTCGTCGGACTCCTGTGGGGCTCCATTTCTGCTGCTCATGGAAACAGAGCCCCATATCCATCTGTTGTGATCCTAAGACTCTTTCATCCGTCTTTTTAGCTGTCCATTTTATCTGCAGAACCTTCCTCCAGCATCATATTTCAATTGAGCTGATTTTCTTCCTATCAGCTTTCCAGTGTTCACCACCAAACCTGAGGGATGCAGAGGCGCAAGGTGCTCACACATAAAACATATCTGAGTGCTATGTTTTTGCATTTGCAAAACCTATCAGCACTTGTACAGTAGTTTAAACGGTGCATATGCATACACGTTTCTGCAGACCGTGTGCCTCATGCTTTTGTTGTTTTAACCCTGCTCTTTAAAACCAGAAGACTCGTTAGTGGCATGATGGAAAAGAACAGGGGTGCAATGTTTTTCCTTTTGGGCTGCCACCTCCACAGCTGGCTGGGCTCTTTGTTCCACTCCTTTCTGAAACCAACTCTGAAGCCTTGGAGCAGGCAAGCCAAAAGGAGACTGAGAACATTAGGATGGAAAAGTTGGGGGAGGAACTGAAGAGGTCTGAGAAATTATATTATTGAAATAGCTAGGCGTATGCATCACCATCCATTCTCCCTCTGGCTGTGCCAAATTATTCACATGTACCAGAAGGGATGAAAGTCCTTGTGAAATCTCCTCCCCGTTGCCTGGCTCCATCAATAACCATTGGGTGTGGCTCTCCCTTTGGGCCCCTTCAGTTTCCCTCCTCCATAAAATGGCATAGCAACCGTGATCTGTATGAACTACATGTCTACGAAGAGGGATGTCGGAGATCAAACCTGCCAAGAAGAAAAAACTTTCTGATTTGGAAGTCCTTCCCTTTGGATATCTCTGCAGTGAATGATGGACCCTTTGAATTTCAGAGACCTTTTCACCTATTCTTGTCATATAACATTTATGATTGAAGCCCAGCATGGAAGACAGAAGAAACAGAATAAACAAAATCCTTTTCAACCCCCCCCCCCCCCCCAAAAAAAAACCCCCTACGGTAAAGGTAAAGGTTTTCCCCTGACATTAAGTCCAGTCATGTCCAACTCTGGTGGTTGGTGCTCATCTCCATTTCTAAGCCGAAGAGCCGGCATTGTTTGTAGACACCTCCAAGTTCATGTGGCCAGCATGACAGCATGAGCGCCGTTACCTTCCCTGTGGTACCTATTAAGTCCCTGTTGGGGAGATGGTGACGGGGTATAAATTAAGTTTATTAGTATTATTACTCACATTGCATTTTTTCAAATTGCTAGGTTGGCAGAAGCTGGGCTTAACAGCGGGAGTTCACATCGCTCCCCGGATTCGAACCAGCGACCTTTCTGTCAGCAAGTTCATCAGCTCAGCACTTCAATCCATTGTGCCACCGGGGGCTCCAAAACCCTGTAGCTCCCTGAATTTTAACTAGGAATGAGCTGTGGATTTTGGGAGCTATCGTTCAAAAATAACTTTTCCGACAGCTTTGGATGCTTATTTGAGTTCACTCTGACCCCACATATGTATATTAAACAAATACATGGACCAAATTCCTGTTTGTTTCTTGTTTTACCAACATCTGCACATTCCTGCAAGGTCTTACAGTACACTCCGCACCTTTTTTATAGGGAACATTGTCTGCAGCCATGTTTCCTTGCCCGCTAGTAGGCACACACATACTCTCAAAAGCAGATTTGCTTACAACTGCTGGCTCTTTATAAGGCCAAGGAAAGACACTGCTCCCCGCCAGGGCCACTACGACAGGCTGGATTTATACCCCTTGTTCTGCTGGGGAAGTAGTGCAAACCAGATGGGGAAGCTGGCAAGCTGTGTGCCTTTTGCTCCATCCCGTTCTCTCTTCCTTTTGCAAACAGTTCTCTGCATACTCCCTGGAAATCCGGCTAGTGGACAAAGTGACCAGGTTTGCTAAGGAGTGACAGGAAATAGAAATAGGAACTATTAGTACATACATGATACAAGGATTCCTTATGTTGTCCTTACGTCTGTCAGGGGGTTGAAGATGCATTTTTGACACACATCCCCCTCTGCTGTGCCGAACAATTGTAGCAAATCCAGGTGCACTGTAGGAAATAGCATTGGCCAACAGGGAAACAGCAAATAAATCTCCCACTCAGCAGGGTGGAAAATTGCACTTTCTTTTCCAAAGAAATAAATGCAATCTTCCCATTCCTGACTCCAGTTTCTTATTTGCCAATTGTATCCATGCGTAGGTAGGCCCTTAGCAAGCATAAACCATGATTCACCTGACTGCCACACAATTCAGATGCCTTGTGTCACCAGGCCAGGAAAACATCAGGCTCTGTTTTTTTGTTTTGTTTTGGTTTTTTTTGCTGCTGCAGAGATAGAGGACAGTTATCCCTCCACATTCGGTTGGATCATAGTTCCTATTGTTCTTTTTACAATTGGCTGTGTTGTTCTGGGGTTGATGGGAGTTGCTATTGAACAAAATCTGAAAATCCAGTTTCTACCTTTGAGCTAGTAACTATGGGCACTTTCTGCAATTTGTATAAAGCAAGAAAGCAAGAGAACACCTAAATCATGGTATGGCTCTCCAGATGTTGTTGACCACCAGCTCCCATAACCCCTAATTGCTAGACATACCTATGGGGCTAATGAGACCTGGAGTTTGGCAACACATAAAGCGTCATAGGTTGTCCACTCCCAATCTGGAATTTCTGTTGGAAATAGCAACCTTCTTCAAGCCTCAACCAGTTATTTACTACGTATATAATTTAGATTGCTTACTATATTGTATGTGTGTGTGTTGGCATGCAATTTTACCTTACCTTTTGGTTGGGAATAGGCTGAAGATCATGTGATTATAACTGGGATTGTTCAGGACTCAGACTCCATGTTAGAAATAGTATGCTTTCCGACACCAGCAGGAAATGTATGCTTAGAGATTTCAGTAGGAACAGTATGCTTTCTACTTCAGTAGGAACAGCATGCTTAGAGACTCCATTGACTTTCAGACTAAACAAAGACTCTATTAGACTCTCAGAAAAGAGAAATGCTTTAGATTATGGACTGTTGATTCTAAGAATGATGTGCTCTGTCACCTGCACAGAGAAACTACTTCAAAACCTATTTGTAACTGGACTGATAAGCAAAGTACCTTTATGTTTAATACATGAAGTTTGTGAGTAAATAAACTATGTTACTTATAAAGAAGTCTACTGATTTTTGTCTCTTGAAAGCATGATTTAAAGCAGGGGTCCTCAAACTACAGCCCGCGGGCTGGCCCTGGCCCCCCGAGGGCGTTTATCCAGCCCACAGGGTGTGGAGAAGGGTGAGAGGCAGTGCGCGAAACGGCTTCGGGGCCGCTTCACCTGCCACCTCCCTGGGCCCAGCTTGCTCTTCTCCTGCCTTTGGGATGAGGCGTGGCCTCATCCCGAAAGCAGGAAAAGAGGGGGAGGTGGTGGGTGAAGCAGCTTTGGGGCCACTTTGCCCACCACCTCCCTGGGCCCAGCCGGCTCTTCTGCCTTTGGGGCCTGGCCACATCCTGAAGGCAGGAGAAGAGGGGGGAGGCGGCGGGCCCGAAGGGAGGAGAAGAGCAGGCTGAGCCCAGGGAGGGGTGAAGCAGCCCCAAAGCTGCTTCGCCCGCTGCCTCCCCTCTTCTCCTCCCTTCAGGATGAGGCCAGGCCCTCGTTCTGAAGGGAGGAGAAGAGCAGGCTGGGCCGGGGTGGGCGAAGTGGCCCCAAAGCTGCTTTCCCGCTGCCTCCCCCTCTTCTCCTCCCTTTGGGACCGCTTCGCCTGGCGCCTCCCCAAGTTTATATTTTAAGTGTGTGTGTGTGGGGGGGGGGGGGTTGCACTGCAAATAAGATATGTGCAGAGTGGCATAGGAATTCATTCATTTTTTTTTCAAATTATAATCCCCCTCCAACAGTTTGAGGGACTGTGACCTGGCTCTCTGTTCAAAAAAGTTTGAGGACCCCTGATTTAAAGAGAGGTTAGGCTTTTGGGCAACAAAAAGGAACACTTCTGAAACTCTGCTATATGTGTGTGTGTGTTTGTGCACTGGCATATCTTTGTCCCTAACAGTTCAAAGACATACCTAGGTGCATCAGTTTAACAGCTGAGAAATCTAATTGCCTTCCTTGAATTTCATTTTCCCAAAGGTTATGACTCTACAGGTCATGCTTTTACCAAGAGATTATGGCATAATTTTTCAAAAGTTTATGACTTCTAAGTAGATCATGCCTTTCCAAAGATCATAACATCTCCAAAAGATTATAGAGCTTTCCATTTTCCAAAAAAAAATCAGCAAGAACAACAGGAGGGCTGAGTATAACTGAGTATATCTTAAACAGCCATGCACACCAAGCTTGATGAAGCAAAGACCCTTATTAGCAATCAGTGGGGCAGTAAATCTGCTTTGGTTTTAATCCAAACTTTAAAAGAGTGGTGCAAAGTGCTGAGCCTGCTTTGGGGACTAGAGCTCAACACATTAGATGGCTTCTTTAATCTTCAGATTAAATTTGCAAATAGATTCAGTGCTTCATGAGCAATGGAGCCCACAGCCACCTTTGCTCACTAGGTAATTAATTGCAAGCCAACCATCTTGTAAATACCAGTTGCAGTCCAACTGAACTGCTTGCTGAAGTCACCAGGTTGTGAAAGTGGATTTTATAATCTTTTCGCCTGATCTACTTCAGAGAAGGGTTATTACGCTAATGTCTGAGCTTCTTAGGAAGATATGTTGCACAAAAATGTCAAACCGTTTTAATTTGGTTTTTTTTTTTTGTGAAATACCAAGACATTGCTGGGTGAAGGTTGAGTAATACCTTAGTTTTTGCAGTCAAATGGAACAGTTAAACCACTTTACTCTCTAGATATTTACTCATTTGCCAAATATGGATGATATATTTACAAAGAATTCCATAACTCTTGTACACAGGATAGCTTTAGATGTTTCAAAATGTTTATACATTTGAGTTTATACATTTATCCTGAAGATTACAAAACTGAAAAACAAAAGCTGTCCCAAGAGTATCTCCTTTATTGTGGTCCCTTCAGCAGACCTGACAAGAACGTCTAAGGAAATGGGAAGGAAATTGTGCAAATTCCTCAGTCACAATAGTGAAGGAGCCATTCAAAGGGGAGAGTTGATTGTTGGCTCTAGCATTTTCTTGTATCAGGACACTTCTGACTTGGAAATGACCTCTGAGAGAATCCTAATTTTCTGTTACTGATCTTTTCAGGAAGTCTCAGGAATTCTTAGGTTCCTTAGAAAACACTTTGAGAACCCTTGATTACTCCATGTGTTTGTGCCTTCAAGTTGCTTATCCCATGAATTTTATAGGGTTTTTTAAGGTAAGGAATACTTAGAGGTTGTTTTGCCAGGTCACCTTCTTGAAAAAGAGCCTACAGCAATGGCATCTGCCCTTGCACTTTGTGCCGTTACTAAAAAAGCAATGCAAACCAGTCTCCTGGGAGACGGAACACACTTTGCTATTCTGCTGCTGAGTATGCATGCCCAGTATGGAATGCATCTCATCATGTTAGAACAGTGGATGTGGCTCTTAATGAGATATACTGCTTTATCACAGGATACCTACGCCCTACACCACTGGAGATATTATGCTGTTTATCCGGTATCGCACCACCTGACATCCATTGAGAAGTAGCAGCCAGTAACAAAAGGACCAAGGAATTGATATCTCCAGCCCATCCTCTGTTCAGATATCAGCCAGCATGCCAATGTCTTAAATCAAGAAATAGCTACCTAAGGTCTACAGAGATACTTGCAGGAACATCTCAGCAAGTGAGAGTCCAAAAGTGGCAGGTAAAAACCCAGAACCTCTATCAGTGGCTGATACCAGATGAGAAACTCCCTCCTGAGCACATAGAAGGCTGGGTGACTTGGAAGGCGCTGAACAGACTGTGCTTTGGCACCACGAGATGCAGAGCCAACCTTAAGAAATGGGGCCACAAAGTGGAGTCCACAACGAGCAAGTGTGGAGAAGAGCAAACCACGGACCACCTACTACAATGCAGTCTGAACCCTGCTACACGCACAATGGAGGACCTTCTCACAGAAACACCAGAGGCACTCCAAGTGGCCATCTTCTGGTCAAAGGCAATTTAGCATAATGCCAAGTTTTTAACTTTGTTTGTGTTTTTTTAAAAAATATTCTATATACACGTTATAACTGTATTCTCAATTTGTTTCTGACATGATAAATAAACCTTATTTTAACAAAACTGCTGACGAAGAAGCCTTTTCTGTTAGACATAATACCCAGGAACACACTGACTTTGTTAACTGAGGCGTACCTTTACTTTCTGCCGTATCTGTGAAAGCAGTTTTCTTCCATTTAAGCATTTAGAAGGAATAAGTCATTTATTGTTTTGCAATTTCTTTCCCCCCACTTTGGTTACCCATATATGTTTCTTATATATTTGTTGACATGCTATACTAATTAAAAAAGATTTCAAACAAAATTGGATTGACGGAGTGCGTGTGTGTCTAAAATGAGCCAAAAGCTGTTTCCATTAGTGTTTTTACTTAATTTCATTGGCTGACTCCCCACACTGGCATATTGATCTAATTAATTATCGTATGTATATTGTACATATTTGGCTACCCACTGGCACAATCTGTTCTGAAAATATTTGTTCTTGAAATACAAAATGGATGAAGTAATTTTTTTTTATTTCATTCTCTTTTGTTGTTGGAGGAATGTACAAGACCATAAACCCTATTTTGATCAGGGCAAATCAGAATGATGGAGTGGAAGCTAAGGATAGAACCCTCATTTAGCCTGCCTTTTGCAAAAGACTGGAGTAACTAAAAAAATTAGAAGTGAGTTGCTGTGAGTTTTCCAGACTATATGGCCATGTTCCAGAAGCATTCCCTCCTGATGTTTCACTCACACCTATGGCAGGCATCCTCAGATAATAATAATAATAATAATAATAATAATAATAATAATAATAATAACAACAACAACAACAACAGCAACACTTTATTTGTACCCCGCTACCATCTCCCCAAGGGACTCGGTGCGGCTTACATGAGGCCGAGCCCAAATACAACAATACAAGCAATAACAACACAGTACAAGCAATTAAAAACACATAGACAATAAGATACACAACATTATCAATAAAACAGCACATAATTAAAAACAGTGGGAAGGCCAAATGTAGAGTTAAAATTGGAAACAATGCTGGGACATGAATGGAAGGTGATACTGGTGTTTGTGGAAGGGCATACGAACAGACTTAAAGAAATGTAAAGTGCTTTGGAGGACAAAGTGCTATGGGTCATTATTCCGGGAAGGCAGCCAGTGGAGCTCCTTGAACAGGAGGAATGACTCAGAGGTTGTGAGGTCTGTTGGAAATTAGGCAAGTGAGGTTTATATATCCGTTGAATGTCCAGGCTGGGAGAAAGAACTCTTGTCTGTTTGGGCAAAATGTCAGGAGAGAATGCTTCTGGAACATGGCCATACAGTCCAGAAAACTCACAACAACCCAGTTTTTCCAGCCATGAAAGCCTTCAACAACACAAAAAATCAGAAGTTTTTTTGTCAAGTCAAGTTGGTACATGGACACACGCAACTTTAAAGCAGTGGTTCCAACCTTTTTTTTTTTGACCAGGGAACACTTGACCAGACTAGGGACCACTTTGACCAGGGACCACTCTTCAACATTAGTACCAAAAGGCTTATAAATCTGTTTTTGGTAACTTTACATTCGGTTTGGTTATTTGGGGTGCTGATTCAGAAAACCGCATTGGATAGACCATATCAGCTCTAGTTTCTGATACAGAACATATGCCATCCAGTAGTTGCCATCTGCTCGCCCACAAAAAACCATATTTAATAATCTAGAGCTGGTGTGGTCTATCCAGTGCAATGTTCTGAATCAGCACCCCCAAATAACCCCAGGGACAGGTCTGAAAACGAAGACACCAAGACATCTAGGTACCACATGGATCAGTTGCACTCAGGGGGAGGGAGGAGGGGAAGAAGAAGGAGTCAGGAGGCTTGTTGTTGTGCTTTTCATGGGTAGTCAGCCTCTCCCCTCCCGACATCCCCGTTCCCTTGACACTGTAAGAGGGTTTTACGAGACCAGTTGCTCTCATTGCAATTGTGTAGTAACGGTGAGGCTGCAGACCATATTTTAGGTCTCAGGGACCACTGATGGTCCATGGACCACAGGTTGGGAACCACTGCTTTAAAGGTACAGTAAAAATATGCAATGCAATTCCACCTATGCATGCTCACTTGGAAACGGTTGGATGGGTATGAAAGAATTCCAGTTTAAAGTTCAGAAAGTTTGTATGCTGCAATGGTATGCAAAAGCACTCCAGGATCCCCAAGTCCCAGCTTTCCAGTCCTAAAACGTCAGCACACATGAGGGAAAGGTTAGCCTGTGCTGAAGACGCAATAGACACCAGATTCTGCTGGCAAGGCTGGAAGAAGTTTAAGCCAAGTAAACAGAAACAAAGCCAGACAATCCAGCAAGGGGTGGGGTGGAGGAGAATTGAACAAGGACCCTTTCCAAGGGTTACACACAAAGGAATCCAAGCCGGAAACCTAAGACGAGAAGAAAACAACATCATTAGGGAAGTAACTACGCTTGATAAAACACCCTTGGAAAACAACAACTAAGCTGCCTCCTGGGCATCCCAAAACAAAGGAGCCTGCCTCCTGGAGCACCCCTTCTCAGCCCAACATGAAATGTAAAACCAAGTGGTTTGAGGCATGCCAGAATGTTCTGGGATGCTGGAAGATCACATTTGGATGCTTTCAAGGTGCTCTTGATAAAATAATGCATTGGCTTTTCAGTGCATTGTTTTGTAGCCTGGACATGATATGCTACCGGGCAGACCTATAATTTCAGTAATGGTTACTTCTCGGTAGGATTTTTTTTTAACAAATTGTACCTCATCATTATTTAAACGAACCTAATTTTGTTTGCATATTATTTGAAATATTTTTAATCACATTCTATCTGTAAGGAATTCAAGCCAATATGACTAGTTCCCTTCAGAACTTAAGAAGAAAATAATTATAAAGCAGGTACTTATAAAACAACCAGTCCTTTATCATTTATTTCTTTTTCAAACAAGGAAGAATAATGAAAGCTTTCACTGCTTAGTCCAAGATAACATTTCATGGACCACATAAAGAGTAAATATCAGTTGGGGTCTTTTGTGTTTGTATTGTGTACATGTCATGTTTTATGGATGCACACTGATTTGAAGGAGCCATGATGGTGCAGCAGGTTAAACCACTATGCTACAGAACTTGCTGATCAGAAGGTTGGTGGTTCGAATCCACAGACAGGGTGAGCTCCCATTGTTAGCCCCAGCTTCTGCCAACCTAGCAGTTTGAAAACATACAAATGATTAATAGGCACCACTTCAGTGGGAAGGTAACGGCACTCCTTGCAATCATGCTGGTCACATGACCTAGGAGGTGTCTATGGACAACACCGACTCTTTGGCTTAGAAATGGAGATGAGCACCACCCCCAGAGTTGGACACAACTAGATTTAATGTCAAGGAGAAACCTTTAACTTTACTAATTCAAAATTTTTAAAACTAAGGATATACTGTACCTGTTAGTTTTATTAGCATTGCAACCTAATAAGGTAGGGCTCATTATTTAATCAATTTGCTGAAATAATTAAATTGTTATTGGACATGGACAAGGGAGGTCTGTACTCAAATACCTCTAAAAATGTTCCAAATTTTCAGCTTTTTTCAGGAAGAGAAAAATCCAACAATATTGACCAGCTATATACTATTACACATGATCGATTGTAAAAGAGGATGGTT